>JASUDE010000038.1:146375-181246 GCA_034509685.1 Colletotrichum cereale | reverse complement strand
AGTTGGAGGGTATCTAGAAAATAGGGTGGCTGGGCGCGATTTTCGGGTGACCGAAATGCAGGGGTGACCGAAAAGTGGGTGCTTTGACTTAACAACTCTTGGGGACATGAGCATTTATCAATTGATCAACCAATAACTATCCATTCGAAAGGGCCTCATCAAACTCGAATGTGTGTTAATATTCATAAGCGAATTAGTGGCACAATCTCTGGACGAGACATGCATCGGTGTTCGCTACCTACGTAAAATTGTGCACTCTATGCACTGAGATTCACAGGATGTGAGTGATAAGTTTTGTGAATCGGATTACCCTGCGGCAAGCTTAGACCGACCGGGTTATCAGTTTGGCGTGACCCCGGTGAGGGTCCATACCACCCACAGCACATCGTTCCAATGAGACATATAGGTCAAACCTGTTGTCTTATCAAGCCGGGACAGTCTTCGTCTCACACCTCACCTCATCTGGTGAGTGTTACACAAGATGTAGTTGAGTGTACCTGAGACTCATATGCCAGAATGTTTTCAAATTGCGGTTCAAAATGTCAAATCTTCAACGGAGCCAACTGAGCCATTTGCGGGTCTCCGAAACATCCCCGAGGTACAAGAGGGGCGCCGACAAGGAAGCTGGTATCCCTCGGCTGTTTTTAGTGGTTGACTCATCTCTTCCCAAGAAGTGATGAGAAAACTAAAAACTACTAGTCTGAAGATTTTGAGTGTGGAAGAGTCAACATCCCTCACTGCGATCAACAGAAAGTTAACCCTCTTCAATACACCCAGTTGAACCAACCCCCCCTCCCCTCCCGATAAGACATTCAACATGGCTCCCGTCACGCACGACCACATCCTGACGCTCTCGTGCCCGGACAAGTCCGGCATCGTGCACGCCGTCACGGGGGTGTTTGCGGCGCAGAAGCTCAACATCCTAGACCTCCAGCAGTTCTCCGACCCCGTCTCGGAAAAGTTTTTCATGCGCGTGCACTTTGGGCCGACCGAGTCCGAGTCGACGGAGCACCTGAAGGCCCCGTTCGACGCCCTCGCCGCCGACCTCCAGCTGGACTGGTACCGCATCCGCCCCGTCGCCCGCAAGCTGCGCACCCTGATCATGGTCTCCAAGATCGGCCACTGCCTCAACGACCTCCTCTTCCGCGCAAAGTCCGGCCAGCTGCCCATCGAGATCCCCCTCATCGTCTCCAACCACAACGAGTTCCAGGGCTTTGCCGGCAACTACGGCATCGAGTTCCACCATCTGCCCGTCACCAAGGACACCAAGGCCCAGCAGGAGGAGGAGATCCTGCGCCTCGTCAAGGAGAAGGACATTGAGCTCATCGTCCTGGCCCGCTACATGCAGGTCCTCTCACCCAAACTGTGCGAGGCCATGTCCGGCAAGATCATCAACATCCACCACTCTTTCTTGCCTTCGTTCAAGGGCGCCAAGCCCTACCACCAAGCGTACGAGCGTGGCGTCAAGATCATCGGCGCCACGGCCCACTTTGTCACAGCCGACCTGGACGAGGGCCCCATCATCGAGCAGCGCATCTCCAGAGTCGACCATGGCATGAGCCCCAAGGACCTCGTGGAAGAGGGTTCCAACATTGAAAGCCAGGTGCTGGCCGCCGCCGTAAAATGGACCGCCGAGGGACGCGTGTTCCTCAACAAGACAAAGACGGTCGTATTCAACTAGCGCGAGGACCAGGCCGGGGCTGCACTCGATCTTAATAAAAGTTTTGTCTTATTCTCATCTCACCTAGACTGTCAACTCGTTGCTTTTCTTGCTTGTCTCGGCCCGCGTAGCTGGGTAGTGGTTGCTTTTGTCACTGGCGCGCCCGGGTTTGCTCGTGTCCCCCCTGCCCCTGGACGACCCCCCGCCTGGTTCACGGTTCGAGCTTTCATGCTCATCATTGATCTTAATCGAGAGGTTGATCCCTGCGACCGAGATTTCGCTAATCACCATTTTACGCCGCATTCCTGCCCCAGATGTAACCGACTTTATGCCTCAAGCTTGTCAATCGTTATCATGACGATGTAGGCCCAGGCTCTCGAGTCAACGTAAATTAGTTATTCCCATTAGTCATGATATACATAATAACATAGCTCCATAGGCTTCACACGCCAGCATCATATATTCCATCCCCTTTAATGTAACCCACTTGCAGTCTTTACTGAACCAGACCGGCAACGAAAGAAGCGGCGGGGACGGCGTCGTTCTCGTAGTTGGTGTGATCCCCGGTGATGATGATGCCTCCATCGCAGATGTTGTCCCCCTCGTGGCAAATGATCTTAACCTTGGAAGCAGGGATGGTGCCAACGGGCTGGCCGTCCATTGGGTCGCCGAAAATGAGAACTACAACAAGTCAGTGAACAGCTTCGAGTCACGGCATTGCGGATACTGGAAAACATGGACATACCGGCAGAGATGCGGGCAACCTGAGCCGCAGTCAGCTTCTTCGCGGCGTTGTGGACGAGCTGGCCGCCCTGGCTGTAGCCAGAGAGAACGATCTTGGTGCTGGGGCACTTGGTCACGGCCTGCAGTTGAGCTGTTAGCGCAGAACATCAATGCCTACTCTGGAGATCGTGATACTTACTTGAGCGACCAAGTTGGCCATAGTGGTGCTGCCGGCCGGGTCGCCACCAAGGAGGAAGCCAAGGATGTTGGCGGCGTAGTTGACGCCCTGGACAGCCAGGTTCGAAGCCCCAATGATCGAGGCAAGAGCGTTGAAGAAGGCAGGGCCCTCGGAGCCGGCCTCGCCGACGTTGCCGGGCTGGGTGGTGCCGCGGGCCCAGATCAGAGTGACCGGGCGGCAAGCAGTGCCGTCGGTGAGCTGGTTGAAGGTGTCGCCGTTGTACTGACGCTTGGAGATGGCAGGGTTCACAGCGTCGGAATTCGCGCCCTTGGAGGCATAGGCGGCGGTGTAGTAGGCCTCGAGCTCGGCGAGGGGGAAAGCTGCCGCCTCGCTGCGAACAACGGGGACACCCTGGAGGGGAGCGGCGAGGGCCGTGGAGGCCGCGAGGAAGAAGAGACTGGCCTTCATTGTGAAGACGTGGGGGATCGGCTGCTTGACTGGGAAGGCTGGTCTGGTGCTTGAAGAAGCAGAAGCAGGATGGGGCTTATCGGGGATGGGAGTTTAGAGCTCTGGCGATTCCTCATGATAACCAAACCTGGGGAACAACGACGGCTTATATACTGGAAGGCCATCGTCCGCGAGTACTGTAGACCGCTTCTAGACTCCATAGTCCTGATGAGTACATACGGATGGATACAGGGCAAGACTCCCGTGTTTTCTCGTGCGAGGCAAAAACTGGGCCATTGCCATTTGTGATGATGTCCCCGCCAATATACGGCGAGTCGCAGGGCCAGGGTTAGGACCAGGGTCCGTCATTCATGTGCTCCCTTCTTACGGATTACTATCTGTACACAGGCATTGGCATCCCAGTTCAAAGCCTGGCCGGGGGCAGCCTGTGCCTGCATTTCTGACTTCTGTCATTCCTTTCAGCAGCCACACGGGACGCAGGTCCAAGAACATTCGTCTTCGAAAAGGAAGTTGCTACGCTGTAACAAGTTTATTGAGATTGGCCTGCATGGCGACTAGCCCGCTACAGCATCTCGGCCCGCAGCAACGTCCTGGGGCGCAGCTGGAATTCGACGTCGGCGAGCTGTTGGTTGGGGCCGATGCAGCCTGCACAGGTGACACGGCGGTCAGTCCAACACAGAAAGTGGAAGTGATCATCACGATCTTGTTAAGGACCCATGGCGCCACTCCGCAATCTGATAGGCCCGCCACGGCACAGTAAATCTCAGAATGGATAAGCACCTGCCTCTTAATGGACTTGGTGGTTGCTGGAAGATTACGCGGACCGGCTTCACGGCGCAGCAAATGTAACCTCGCCTCGGGGGTGTGGCCCGCTTTGGGGGACTGAATCGTGCGGGAGACAGCGGCCCATCGCGGGGTAGAGGAACACGTGGGTGGTGGGCGGAGAGGTGACCTTCCATTTCGACGATAGGTCCCGAGTTTCGAAGCGCAGAAGGTGGTAGTTCGGGATGATCATGTGTACCAGGGCGTCAGGACAGCTTGACAAACCCCCTGGATTATCACATATCGAGCCGAGCATGTCTGAGATCAAGGCGAAGTTCATAAGCCGAAACCCGCTGAAATGACAAAATGACCGGGGTGAACCGGCAGTTACCCCTTCAGGTGAGCGCAGGGCCATTGGGCAATGGGACTCGTCATACTCCTCGGTAGTTTTACGCGAGAAAAGAAAGGAATCCCTGGACAGGATATCGCTGTGTAGGCAGACACACCTCGCTGATACGCAATATTGATAGATTACGAACAGCGTCCTTGAGAACACTGGATGAGAGTTATACGATTAACATCGAATAAATCGTTTTCAATCTATTCTATGAACTATCTTTTAAATGTGGAGGTAAGCACTATATGTGGAGTTGGACAAGAGTTAAGCGTATTAACGTTGATCGAAAAGAAACCTTATTAGAAAGCTTGTCTAAGCCGCAACCTTTAGTTAGCAAAATTGAAACTCTGCTGCTCACCTTTGCAATATATAGCATGCAACCTTCTAAGACTCTAGATTTCTAGTTTTCCATGGAGACTAACACGTCGGGACTTCATTAGCTTTGACAACCAACTACACAAAGAACATCTACAGGATAAGAGTCGGTCAATATTTGTGTTAGAAACACTGCTTGAAGTATTCAGCAACCTGCGGTGGCATCTCGCGATAAGCCTCCAGCCCCCCTCCGAGCATCAGATCTTCGAGTCTCGCCTTCTTGTAGCCGTCCACCTCCCAGAAGTCGGAGCCTGCCATCCGGGCCTGTTGACCAGTACCCCAGATTTTGCGACAATACCAGGCCAACGTGAACAGGCTGCCAGAATCGAGCCCCTTTTCAACCTCACCGTTAACCTTCTCGAGGCTGTGAGAGGATGTTTGCGGCGCGATGCGATACTTTGATTCAAGGGTGGCTGCGATGTCTTTTCCCGTTGGCGCTAGCTCGCAGAGGGTGATAGCCCGATTCTTGAGCTGGGAGATGGGCGTCGTGGCAAAGATCGATACGTAGGCCACACCCACGTATTTTCTTGTGCTAGCAGCAATAAAAAAGCGTAAGTCCCTGGAAACTGATGGATCTCTGGGATTATTGTTCCTTAAGAATATCTGGCGCAACTCACCAGAGATTTAGCTTCTCGTCTGCACTGTTTCCAGAGTATGTAATCTTATTGCCCGCAAAGTCCACGCCCATACCCCTAATAATGCAGGGTCTATGGTTAGTAGGAGTTCCAGCACGGCAATAGGAAATAACTTACAGAGTATTGAGCGCGAACTCGGCAAAGTTGCCAATCAACACAACTGTCGTTGGGATCCCAGCAGCCCGGGCAGCCTTCTCAAGCTCATCTTTTGCCTTGTTGACCCCGATCCTCAATCCTTGCTCATCGTATCGTCCCGCAAGATCAGACGGAGAGAACAGCTTCACATTCGTCTTGGGTATGGCCTTCACGAACCCATGTTGTCTTTCTACGCCTTCATGTCCAACAAGCGATCTGCAAGAAAAGGGTAAGGTTGAGTAACTGTTAGTCTTGGGTTACACTCACATCACGATATCGATATCTTGTAGAGCTTCAATCAGGCCGGCTTCGTCGTTGACATCTACCTCGACTTTGGTGATGTGATCCGGGAGACTCGAGATGTCTGAGCTGGCGCGGTACAGAACCTTGGCTAGCGCACCTGAAGCAATCAATGCCTCGACAATGCTGGAGCTGCCCCAACCGCGATGTCCATAGACGGCGATGCGATTGAACGTCATTGTATAGGGGAACTGCGGTCTGGGACGTATTTCGACAAGGGCGATCAAAAAGCCAGCGAGCGATATCTAACGATAATACATAAGATCAGGTCTAAACTTATTGATGGACTCCACGTAATTTCTTTTTTGAGAGCAAATGTCATGGCGCAATCAAAACGTCATGGCGGCATGAGACAGTACTTATACCAGGGCGATAGTATTGCCAAGCCCATCAACCCGAATGAGCCACGCTTCGGGGTAAGACTAGGTAGCCATCCTGCGCGGCACAAGAAAGGTCGATCGGAGCCTTGAAATGGACATAGCATGTCCCACCCAAGGCGTGGTCTCGACGGTAGAACAGCCAACCATCACCAAACTCGAAACGAGCTAGTCAAGCCACTCAGCAGTGGTGGAGAAATGCCAACCGCTCTGTGTGAACAAAACCTCGTTTGTTTCGACTGTCACCAAATCAGAGCCGCAGGTCATTGCTTTTGCTCGATATTGAAAGCTGTGTAGCCAGTCCAGACACAATCTCATGGAAATACCACGCTGAATCTTTCTGATATACATGCCTAGCTTTGGTTTTCAAAAGTTGTGCGTCAAGGGAGAGTCCCCATTGGTGACTGCCAAGACTTTGCGAACAATTCACGATCGTACCCGGCACTTATTTGCTTCCACATGCACTTTATCGACGTCCGAGGCTGGTAAGTGAGGGTGTTTGCTTATGGGAACATGCTTCTGATACTTAATGAAGCTGGCTGAGTTCGGACAAGCATATCAGATACTTTCATTGAGGTGGCAAAAGCGGATCCGTAATTTCCAAAGCGCAATTACGGCTTATGTATCACGGCATTCATGTTTATTGCTTTCCCATGCTAGGTCCGAGCTACCAATCTTCTAAGTGCAGGACACATTACTCATCCACCATCGGTGCCGTGAGGCTGGAAAATGCGTCGAAGCTCGCCGCATCTAGCTTTAACTATAAGATGAACCGTATTCGCTTTCGGTAGAAGAGAAGTGTGAACTTGCGATGTTGTCTTCTTGTCTGCAGAAACGCCCTTGGGGCGTAAGAGATAGGTAGTAGTCAGCAAAACGCTCAAGAGCGAACACCACCCGGCGATAACAATTGTCTCCGAGGACTTCATCAGATACGTTGCAGATCTCAAACGCACCGAGGGCCGGGACATCTGGCTCATGGGGGGCGGGCAGCTAGTGGGGTCGTGCCTCGATGCGGGAATCCTGGACTCTGTAGAGACGGCGATCATGCCTTTGATGCTGAGGAAGGGTGCAAAAATGATGGGGGAGTCGGCACAAGAGCCGCTTGGCGGGTTAAAACTGGAGTTGGTGGACTGCAGGCAGTGGGAGACGGGCGGGATTGTCATGTGCAAATATAATGTCTGCCGGCAGATGGCCGCATCGTTGGCAGAGGCCATGTTTGCTTGAATAAGGGGGAATGATACAATGGCATCTATGGGGCGATGGTGCAAGTCGTGAAAGAAACTGCCCCGCGATTTACAGCTGGAAAAGCTTCGAGGATGCGCATGATAGACAGTCCATGTCTGCTTGGTAGCGGATCATCCACAGAATTGCTGGGAGATGGTAGTGACTATGCAACGTTCCTTCATCGCTGTCTTTAGTGCAATGATATCCATCCGTCTGCATCTCCATCTGCTTCCATAAACAAGACAGGATTATGCGAGCTTGCGAATCACCAAGCCCTTCTGGTATTTGATAGTATTGGAATAGCAATAGCTCACGACCGTACGACACACAGACACAACATGCGATTCGTAGCAACGGTTTACGATTCAGCAACTGTGACTAGTCATGGCCGCAAGATTGAATACTCGGCCCGAACCAAAGCATAAGTGAGCCCGGGAGAATTGTTCGGGGGGTATTCCAGGTTCGGGGGGGTATCCGCTAAGTGGGGCCGAAGTTCGGGGGCCCGCTCGAGCTTCAACTCCGAGGCCGAGCCCCCCGCCCCGAACTGTCCACCCAGTGAGTCCATGAATCAAGGATGGACAAAGGCACAGTATATAATCTTTGTACCCTAATCAATTCTTGTGGTTAGAATGCTAGTCACAGTAATCATACTTTGCTTCAACCCGCATTTTATCCTCCGTGTGCACAGGGAGAAAGTATCACGAGAGAACCTCACATAAGGGACCATGTCAGTAAGATAGTCACCCAATTACTCATACACATATAGCAGTACCATCTCCTATCTATATTTCCTAGAATTAAGCATATTTCACCCTTATTCTCCTTTTTTCTGCTGTGTGCTCTAACTCGTGACAGAAAGTCCATTCAATCGCTACGAAGTTCTGAGGACTCAAATCCCTTATTTTCATTACGTCCCTCCCTCAAGTCCGCGACAACCGTTGGTCCTCAGCTCCGTTATTTTCCGTCAACAAACCGGTAGACACGCCATATTTTCAAAGTACAACAAAACTGTGTTCGATCGATATTTAGTCTTCTTACAGAAGAAACACAAACAGAACTGAAGAGGATTTTACAATGGAAACAAGTAACTCTACGATCTTGGTTCTCGGTGGGACTGGCAATGTTGGCCGTGAGATCGTGAAGCTCTTCGCGGCGACCTCCATTCCAACCTACCAAGCATCCAGAAGTGGGACGTCCACCACGGAGCCAGGCGCCGACAATATCAAGCCGATTGCCTTCGACTGGGGGGATGAGAAAACGTGGGCCGCGGCTTTGGGTGCCGGCGCGACAAGCATCCTCCTCATTGCGCCGCCCATCGTGGACATGCTGCCGCCGATGCAGTCTTTCATCGACCAGGCGCGAGCCAAGGCACCCACCAAAAGATTCGTCCTTATCAGTGCAACTTCTCTTGAGCCAGATATCAATGGCTTCGCGATGGGTCGGCCGCATGCGTATCTGAAGGAGCTTGGCGACAAGGGTGAAGTGGAATGGGCAGCAATAAGACCCGCATGGTTTCAGCGTAAATGCGTCCCATGCATCTCAGTAGAGCAGAAGTTGACAATCGATCAGAGAACTTTATCGTCAAAGATACACTTTTCAAACCCATTGTAAATGAGAGCGCGATCTACTCAGCCACCGAGGACGGGAAGATCCCTTGGGTTGCGACCGAGGACATTGCAGCAGTCGCATACAAGCTTCTTACCCAAGAGGATGCGCCGAACGATCAGTATATCGTCCTTGGGCCGGAGTTGCTCAGCTTCGACGATGTCAGTTCCATCATCTAATTCGACCTCTAAGACTAGATGCTAACAAGAGCGATACCGACAGATTGCCGAGATTTTCTCTCAAGTCCTTGGCCGTAAGATTGTACACAAGAGACTCTCAGCGCAGGAGCTTGTGCAGCGGTTCACCAGCCAGGGCTTGCCCCAAGAGAATGCGGAGATATTGGCAGGCCTGGATACAGCAATCAAGAATGGCAGCGAGAACCGGACGAACAGCGTCGTCCTCGCACTGACAGGGAAACAGCCAAGGAAATTTCGAGATACCGCTGAGAAGAACAAAGCTGTCTGGGCTGCTGTGGCGTAAGAGCTTGGCGGGGGGGGGAGGGAGGGTCTCGGAGCTTAAAAGCACATGTGAAAGAAAGGGTGCAGAGCTGTCGATATTGAAAACGTCAAACCCTCGATGCAGAGATTAGGAGCCGACGTCCTTTCGTTAATTATTGGAAATAATCCGGGGTTTCCCGTCTGGTTTTTTCAAACGCAAAAAGATTGACAAAACAAAGAGGTTTCGCTTTCGATCAGAGTCGCCCATGGTCGCCGTTTTCAGCCGATATCTCCGACGTGTCTTTGCGTGCGGGGGATATGCGCTAAAGTCGAAACAAGTCATGAGACCACAGGACTTATCTACGTGCCAGAACTTCTGCAGCATGAATCCCTCTTCAACAACCTCGACATTACACCAGGGTGTCTATGACATAGATGTGGACGAATGACAGACGGTTCATCCACAGCTAAAACTATGGATACATCTTTTGTTGCTGTCGAGAAAGACTGGCCTGGTAAGCCAGCCGCAGGTCATGGACGGAGCTCCGGGGACGCGCCGAACCCGCTTACGTACCCCAAAGCCAACGAGCCCTTCAGCTTGGACCTCTTCAAAAGCCCAACGTCAGAGTACCGAGGATGTCCGCTGTGGTCGTGGAATACGAAGCTGGAGAGGAAGAGGCTTCTCCGGCAGATCGATCATCTCAAGGACATGGGGATGGGCGGGTTCCACATGCATGTCCGAACCGGATTGGATACCGAATACATGGGTCCGGAGTTCATGGATCGTGTCCGGGATTGTGTGGAGTATGCTGAGAGCAAGGGCATGCTCGCCTGCCTGTCAGTGACCCATCCCTACCTGTCTAATAATCGATTTCACCCTGACCCATATCAGCTATGACGATGACCGGTGGCCCTCGGGAGTTGCTGGTGGCAAGGTTGTGCAGCAGTATCCCGAGCACAAGACAAAACACATCCTGTTCACGCCGCATCCCTATGGCAGTGTTGAAATTGGAGGGTAAGTGACCATGAACAGCAGGATCGTCTTCCTATTCACACAGATCACAGGGATTGCGCCCCCAGCACAGCAAAAGCATGTCGGAGTGAACTGGGGTATCTGCTAGCCCGGTTCTCTATTACTCTCGACGAGAATGGCCGTCTGCAATCCAGTAAGAGGCTGCAGGAGGGTGAAGACGCGGAGCCCGGCGGACGAGTGTGGTATGCCTATGTCGAAATCAACCCTCCGTCATCTTGGTTCAACGGCCAGACCTACATTGACACAATGAGCACCGAGGCTATGACGCGTTTCCTGGAGAGCACGCATGAGGTGTACAAGGAAAAAATAGGCGACAAGTTCGGAACGACGGTGCCTTGCATTTTCACTGATGAACCTCAAGTCGCGATCAAGACGCAGCTCTCGAGTCCGGATGGCGTCGAAGATGTCTTTCTACCGTGGACTGCAGATCTTCCCGATACTTTCCGGCAGACCTACGGCAAAGAAGCCGATCTCATCAGTAGTATCCCGGAACTATTGTGGGACCTTCCGGGAGACACGCCCAGCCTGGCTCGTTACCGTTTCCACGACCATGTTAGTGAGCGGTTCGTCACGTCATTTCTTGACCTCCTCGGAAGCTGGTGCAGGAGGAACAAGATCATCCTCAACGGGCACATGATGGAAGAGCCAACCCTGCGGTCTCAGACCACCGCTCATGGAGAAGCAATGAGGTGCTATCGAAATCAGACCTTACCCGGCATGGATCTCCTCAACGACTGGGTTGAATACAACACAGCCAAGCAGTGCACCAGTGTGGCCCGTCAGAATGGCGTCCGTGGCGTGATGAGCGAGATATACGGATGCACACACTGGTACTTCACCTTTGAAGGCCACAAAGGATGCGGCGACTGGCAGGCAGCTCTAGGCATCACGTTCCGGGTCCAGCATCTCAGTTGGGTCAGCATGGCGGGCGAGGGAAAGCGGGATTACCCCGCGAGCATCGGCTATCAAAGCCCGTGGTACAAGGAGTACAGCTTCATTGAAGACCACTTCTCCCGTGTCGGGGTGGCCTTGACCCGCGGGAAAGCCGTCACGCGTGTCGGTGTGGTCCATCCCATCGAGAGCTTTTGGCTTTGTTTTGGTCCGAATAACAGCGGAGATGATGAGATTGGCCGTCGCGACAAGGCGTTTGCAGAGCTCACGGACTGGCTGCTACACGGATTGGTGGACTTTGACTTCATTGCTGAGAGTCTTTTACCGAACCAGATTGGTGCAGACATATCGACGCCTCTTACGGTAGGCCACTGCGAGTACGACGTCATTATCCTACCGAACCTCCGAACTATTAGGTCATCTACCCTGGATATTGTCAAGAAGTTTGCAGCAGCAGGGGGCAAAGTTATCATCGCCGGTCAAGGACCAGTGCTAATTGATGCCCAAGTGGCGCCGCCGGATGTCAGCATGGACATCGAACCAAGCACCAGGGTTGAGTGGAACAAGAGTGACATTATCTCAGCCGTCTCCGAGAGTCGCGATCTCAAAGTTGAACTGAAAGGAGGACAGCCGACGGAAAGTCTTCTATATCAGATGCGCCAGGATGGCGATGAGATGTTTGTCTTCATCTGCAACACGGACCGAAACAACCCCTACGATACGTTGGTCAACATTAAGGGCGACTGGGATATTGAGATTCTGGATACCTTCTCAGGCAAGACACATCATCAAAAGTCCAAGTGCAGCGGCGGATGGACAATCTTCGAACACCGGTTCGAGGGTTGCGCAAGCTTATTACTCAGGCTTTACCCCGTCCCGGCCGAGGAGCTTTCTTTTGTTGCAATCGCGGATGGAGTGGGCTCCGCGCCGCCCAAACAGCAGACCGTTGATCTCAAGCTGGAGGAGGTCATTCTTTCCGAACCAAATGTGCTGATGCTTGACTATGCACTATACAGGATTGATGATGACCCGTGGGAAGATGCCACGCGGCAAGAAATCTTGAAAATCGATAACGAGATCCGAGCTCGTCTGCGTCTTCCTCCGAAGGGCTCAGCATGGAAGCAGCCATGGAGTGTACCGGCATTAGAACGAGTTCCCAAGGTATACGTTGATCTACGCTTCGAGTTCGAGTCACAGGCCATCATCAACACGTCCTCGTGTCTCGCTATGGAGAACCCGGAGAATGCAAGGATCACCATCAACGGTCATAAATTGCCTTTTGACGAGAAGAGCTCGTCCTGGTGGGTTGACGAAGACATCAGAACGGTCCCGGTGCCGCCGAAGACAATCCGGAGGGGGAAGAACGTGATTGAACTCAGCATGCCGTTTGGTGTCTTGACGAACTTGGAAAGAATCTACCTTCTTGGCAGTTTCAGCGTCGAGTTGAAGAACAATCTGCCAATTCTTTGCGAACGACGCCAGAGCCTAGGCTGGGGTGATGTCGTGGCACAAGGACACCCGTTTTATGCCGGGAACGTCACTTACAACTGCAGCTTTTCAATCAAATCCCGGTCGAACGTCACGCTATCGGTTCCGCAGTTCGCTACGCCGGTCGTCAAAGTTCAGTGGGGGAAGAGTAGCGGACACATCGCCCTGCAGCCGAGAACACTGGCCCTAGGAGAGATCGAAGCTGGGAAGCACGAAATTTCCGTCACCGCTTTTGGATATCGATACAATTCGTTTGGGCACGTCCACCTGAAGGACGGTGTTGTTGGTTGTTGGCCCGATCTGTGGCGAAGTAAGTGCCTAACCGAGGTTCGGCGTTTGAGTACGTGCTGACATTGCCCCCAATAGCTGGAGGTTGGGCTTGGAGTGATGAGTATTTATTAAAACCTACTGGGATTCTGGAAAAGCCTTCTGTTCTTGTGGATCTAGAAACTGAAGAGGAAGGGGATGACTGGATCGTTTTGGCAGAATGATCACAAAGCGCCTGCTACTTATGGATGCTGGGGATTCAACGGTGGTATTATCAGTCACATGGACCTTTTGTGGCACTCCACCGTTGAATGCTGAACGGATACTATCGAAAACCAAAGGAAATAGACCTTCAGTAGGAGGAGATTTGGCGGCATGATATGGTAATGAAACAGGGAGACATTGGTCGTCAAATGCTTTAGTATTGGTACATTTGTAAAGACGAGATAGTATAAATCAATGAAAGGTATCTAAACAGCAAACCCAAAGGTATAAGAACCAAACGAAATAGGGAAATCAACGATTATAAAACGCTTCGAGGCCAATCAAACTCGATTTGAATACCAAGATTTTCCACATCGACAAAACAACAGTGTTGCGCTCCAATTTACTCGGCCGGCAGCGAGCAAGCCGAGTCGAAGAAGTTGAAAGCCTTGCAAAAGTCGTCGCCAATGTTCGCCTTGATGACCGGAATGGCATAGTCGAACAGGTTGCAGAACTTGCCCCCCAAGATCAGGATCGGCCCCGTCTGCATCGCTTGGCATCTCGGGTCCGCGTGGCAGGCGTCCGAGCACTGCTTTGCGGTCTTGACCTTGAGAACCTTGTAAATACCTACGTTGATATGGCAGCCCGGTATTCCTTGGCAGGGAGCCACATAGAGGTTAATGCGACCAGCACCACCGCACGTGTCGGCCCGGTTGCCTGCGCAGGACATATCACAGCCACTGGGGGCAGGGGTGTGGCCGTTGTCGATGCTGTTGCCGCAGAAGCACTCGGAGCCGTATTCAGCACCGCCGTAGAGCTGTGGTGTTGTTGTTAGTTTCCCCAAAGGAACCACAGGAAGCGGCTTTCGCTTCCCAAACAGAGAGAACTTACATATCCAAGGGTAGCGCACTTTGACACGCAGGCAGCGGCGCTGAAACTATCAAAGCTCGGCACCTTGTAAGACAAGATGCGCTTCAAAGGGTCGTCGGTGTAGCAGCCCTTTGACGTCCAAGCATCCTGAATAGTGCTAGGTGTATTCTTCTGGGGCTTTGAGCTTTTATAAATATTAATAGCTCCTGCGCCACCGCAGTACTGTGTCCTGTCGCCGGTGCAGGGTATGTTGCAGGATTCAGCAGCGATTGGGGCAGCCCCATTCTGAATGCTGGAGCCGCAGAAACACTCCCTCCCAAATTCAACACCAGCGAACTCGTAGCCCTGCGAGGCACAAGCTGTTGTGCAGTCGGTGACTCTCACGCCGCCGGAAAGGCTGATGCCGCTGGTTAAAGCACGGGCCCCAGGGTGGTCTGAATAGCATCCGATCGAGTTGTAGTCATCAGACTGAGCTAGGATTCCAGGCGCCGCATCACCGTTCCAAAAGATGTTGATACGGCCGCCTTCACCACACACCTCGTCTCTGCTACCGGTACACGGCTTACTACACTCCTCTTCGGGTGCCTTGAAGGCAGTTGTGGGAACCGCATATCCGCAGAAGCATTCTCTACCCCATTCAACGCCGGCAACGCCTGTTGATGTTAGTAAGCACATAGATCAAATGCAAAAGTTGAATAAACCTGGAGTACGTACTATAACCTCTACCATCACAGAATGCTATGCACTTCTCCTGTGACATATCATCCCCTGAAGTGCTATCTCCAGCAAGAACCCGGGTGGATGCGGTATCCGTGTGGCTGCAAGGACGTTTAGTGCCCACCGAAAAAGACAGTAGAGATTCGAAGGGCAAGTGTTCACTTACCAGCCCCTATGGCTCCATTTCGCTGGCAGGTCCTGGCAGATGCCGTTGATTGTGCCACGCTTCAGGACTTGACGTTGGACCGAGGTACCGCGGGCGAGTAGCTTGATGGATCGCTTGGTATCGATGCTGTCACTGATAGCTTCGGCTGAAACAGGGTTGTACGCGCCATAAGTGACGTTCCCATCGGTGATATCCTCAACTCCGTCCTGTGCAGATGCAATATTGACAAGCGCAAGGCCGACAACGGAGATGTGAGAGTAGACGTGCATGGTTGCTCAAAGCGTACGGGGGTTTGTAGTCAAGTGAAAGAATGATACGAAGGATGATGAGTGGAAATAGGGGCGGAGAGATGCGAGTATAAGTATGAAAAGAAGCTGTACCGTTGAAGGTTATGGAAAGAATACCAAATACAAAATGGAGTCGTATCGAGATCGTGGCGTCGGATGGTGGTTTTCAGCTCCCAAACCCCAAAGCTTGAGAAGAGATGTGGCTTGACTGACAGCCGCTGACTTCTAAAAGCAGAACCATTAAGATAAAGGGAGAATATCTAACTGAGAGAAGCCGGTTGTTGGTTGGAAGATTTAGAGGCCAGCCAATTGTAAACCCAACAATGCGGGAGAGAAACGTGGGCAGTCAGCCCAGCTAGCGGAAATATGCGCCACAACATCCCGTCGCTGAGACTAAAGCACAACTTTCGCTTAAACACCAGTATATTCCATTTTTCGAACAAGCGTATTTCATAATCCCTTCAGCTCAAGTCACAGGGCTGGCCCATCACGAAGTATAAATTGTCAAGTAGACAAAGGAAGCCGACCAGCCCTGGCCCTCCCACGTGGTAGATGCGTATCAGCCACCCAGATGACCCAGAGGGCTGGGTCAAAGAAAGAGTTGACACTACCACACTAGTTCGCTTGAACATACAACCGTAGCCGAGCCTATAGAGTGTCTGGACTGTCATGTCTTGGGAAACGACGAGATTCTGCTTCCTTTTTATCAGCTTCCTGTGGGAGAGGAGGCCAGAGAGACTACAATGAAAGTGAAACATAGAAAAACAAAGGTGATTGTTTTATTCAATCATCTCAGCTCTTCGCTTCATCGAAGCATTCGGCCGTAAAACCTAACATCTGAACGGGTTATAGCTGACATCCTAAATGTCTTGTGAGATGTAGATCTGCAAATTAAATTGTGCCGGATCAACCACACCCAAGCAGCTATGTGTGTGTTACAACACCTGGTCCAGACATCACGTCTACAACCGCGTCGTGTCGTCTACTTCGTGACGTCCGGGAGTCAAGCAGCCTTGACTTTATCGGCCGCGCCATTTGTCCGTCGTTGGCCGGTTGCTCCACGGAAAATATTAGATGACATGATGTACCTGGTCTACTGTCAAGCCGCTTCATTGGAGGGAAAACTGTAGGCTGAATGCAGGAACGGGACTTTCAAGATCTGTACCGAATCAATGCTCGCCTTAATAGTTCGTGCTGGCCCATTTCCCCTCTGCTGTAGTAGGCGCGGAGAGCTTGCCGGGTCCCCTTTAGACCTCTCGAGGGCGATCTCTTCGTGTCGGCGAGCGGGCGGCGCCGTAGCCAAGTTGATCAGGCCAATCGGGGGTTGCGTCTAGGCTGACGTTGCAAGATCTTCCCCAAACTCTCTCCGCAATTTTCCATCAGTAGCCCCAACATTCCCCCTCTTTAGCTGTCAAACTTGTCCCCGCATTGGGGAGGCGAGTGATCGGGAAAGAAAGAGGCTCCTGAGCCGGGGGCTTCAGATCGCCGTGACATAAGCGTGCTGTTCTTTTTGACCAACCTCGGGGTTTGGGGTAATTCACCCCGAGTAAGGATTGTAGCGGGGTTGCCAAGTACACGAGAAAGCCGCGGCGAAATTGAAGCTTGCCGAAATTCATGAGGCGGCGGCGTGAGAGGCCCTTTTTTCAATGACTTTGCTGCGTCCAGCTTCACCCGGAGAACAAGATCTAGAGTTAGTACTGCTGCAGCTAACCATCTCAAAAGAATTTCGGGTCACCTAGGCTGAACGCTTCGCACCCCCAAACCTTGACATTTTAGACGGCCGCCCACGATACAATGGGCGACATATCCCGGAAGAAGCGCTACGCCATCGTCGGCACCGGCGGCCGTTCAGGCTTCTTCTACACGGCCATCGCACAGGACTACAGCAGCACGTCGGTTATTGTCGGGCTTTGCGACACCAACCAGACGCGCATGAACTATGCCAACTCGAAGCTCAAGGATCTCGGCCACGGGGACGTCCCGACCTTCCTCGCCGCCGACTTCGACCGGATGATCGAAGAGACCAAGCCGGACGAGGTCATCGTCACGACTGTGGACCGCACGCACAACATCTACATCGTGCGCGCCATGGAGCTGGGCTGCGACGTCGTGACGGAGAAGCCGATGACCATCGACGCGCCGCGGTGCCGCGAGATCTTCTCGGCGGTGGAGCGGACGGGGCGAAAGGTGCGGGTGACGTTCAACTACCGGTACGCGCCGCACAACACAAAGATCTTTGAGGTGATCCGGTCGGGGGCCATCGGGGCCGTGACGAGCGTGCACTTTGAGTGGATGCTCAACGAGAACCACGGGGCCGACTACTTCCGGCGGTGGCACCGCGACAAGCGCAACTCGGGCGGCCTCCTCGTTCACAAGTCGACGCACCACTTCGACCTCGTCAACTTCTGGCTGCAGACGCGGCCGCAGACGGTGTACGCGCAGGGCGACCTCAGGTTCTACGGGCGCGAGAACGCCGAGAGCCGCGGGGTGACGGGGTTCTACGCGCGGGCGCACGGGAGCGAGGCGGCCGGGACGGACCCCTTTGCGCTGCACCTTGACGCGAACCCGCAGCTCAAGGCGATGTACCTGGACGCGGAGCACGAGGACGGCTACCACCGCGACCAGAGCGTGTTTGGCGACGGCATCAGCATCGAGGACACGATGAGCCTGCTCGTGCGGTACCGCAACGGCGCCGTCATGACGTACTCGCTGACGGCGTACGCGCCGTGGGAGGGGTTCCGCGTCAGCTTCAACGGCACCGGGGGCCGGCTCGAGGTCGAGGTCGTCGAGAAGAGCTACGTGAACTCGGGCGGCACCCAGGCGCTGGAGGGCGCCATTGAGAAGAGGACCATGCTCCTCCGGCCGCTATTCGGCCCGCCGCGGGAGATCGACTTGGGCGAGGCCAAGGGCGCCCACGGCGGGGGCGATGTCGTGTTGCTGAGGGACCTGTTTGGAGAGCCGGTCTCGGACGAGTACATGCGCGCGGCTAGCCACATTGACGGTGCGGCATCGATTCTGACGGGCATAGCTGCCAACAGGTCCCTCGCCACGGGGCAAGCTGTCAACGTGGACGACATTCTCGTGGTTCCTGAGAAATGATGGTGTTGGGGTTAGGATGATGAAGAGAAAGGTGGCTTACTGGGGTGGCAGCACGGTCGAGAAAAACACATGCACCGAACAATTCAAGTTCTGATGTTGGAATAAATGCACATGTAGGGGATATCATTCCATAGTTTGGAGAATCCCAAAGCAATAGAAACGGTTTGCTCATGCTTGCAAGGTGTGGTCGGTGTGGTCGGTGTATCGGTGTAACTCCACGGTGTGCTTGAAGTTGAGTTGTGCGGTGAATCCTCGGTGAAAATCACCGAGGGTGCACGGCCCCTCCAGACCCACCCTGCCTCGGTAAGAGGATTACATCATCACGTTGGCAGCCATCCAGGTGTCTGTATATCAACGGTAATTAACGGAAACACTTTTGTCATGAATCTTTCCAACATCGTGGTATTGTACTTTGAATGCTTATTTGCGGCCCAATAGCCTGAATTTACGACAAAAAGAATCGAAAACGCTACACCCAGTGCATCATGAACCGCAAACAAAACTCCTTGCGTCGATCCTCAAGACCGGATGCTTTTGCGAAACGAAACAAAAGGCTCTTTTTTTCGCCTCATCATTATAAAACGTAACCACGACAAAATCCGCCGTACTCGGGCACGGCACACCGCCAACGCTCGCCGAATCTCCAGCACTCGGTCGATCCCAGCCACCACCATCACCGCGCTCGTCGCATTTCTTACCGAACGTTTTGGACGACGAACGACGACGCCATGGCGGTGTACTGCGGGTTCTGGAAGTAGCTGAGGTGGACCGTCAGGTTGTCGCCCGACGCGCAGAAGAGGTCCGTGTCGTCGCAGAATGACAGGAACCGGCTCGTGAGGCCCTGGCACTGCGAGAGGTCTTGGCGAGGGAAGATCTAACGTCACCGTCAGCCTTCTGATCATCCAAGAGAAGAGGGTGGGGAGGGGACTTACGCCGTTCTTCTTGCTGGTGCCTTTGGAGAAGGGCTGGCCGACGACGTAGGTCGGGTCACCGAACATGACAACGGCGGCGACTAAAATCGGATCAAGTCAGCTCACCTTTCCGCATCGAGCCCCGGCTTAGAACCACGACTTACTCTTGCTTCCGACCATGGGCGCCTGGGCCACCGTGGTGTTGAAGTTGGGGCCGTCTGACGTGCCACAGAGGGTATCGAGCGACACTTGCGCACCCTGTTTTGAGTTAATATGGGTTGTGTCCTCTTTGAAGCATGGAAGAGACTTGCCTGTGAGTATCCCATCAACACAATCTTCGTTCCGGGGCATTGGGTCGCCTGCTGGTTCACGAGAGCCGTCATGTTGGTCACGCCCGCGGCCACTGACGGGGCGTACGGGTTGAGCTCTGCCGGGTACACCAGCGGCGTGATGATGGACCCGGGGATCTGCGCCGACGCGTTCTTGGCAATGTTGCCCAGCAGACCGGTACCCTGCGCCTCGATGCTACCGCGGGCGACGATGATGTTGACGGGTGCACATGGCTGCTGCGTCTGGGCGAGCGCCAGAGGGACGAGGGCGGCGGCGATGGCCGACAGGCTCAGCTGGTGATGCATCTTGAAGGGGTATGGAAGGGCTCTGGAGGTTCTGCTGAAGAGCGGCCGAAGACGTCTGTGTGTTGAGATCTGTCGAGATTAAACGAGCAGGAGGAGGGGAGGGAAAAAAAGGTTGGCTGTGGCCCGATCTATCAAGTTCCGCGTGGGTCATGGTCGTCTTCTTGTACTGATCATCCATTGCCTGGGATGACATGGATGGCACAGCCGCGGCAAACTCATCGCCCATGTGGCTGGCTCTGTGCGACCGGTATGCGATGTAGGTAATCGCGACGGCCGCTGCCAGAGCCTCTTTCGGACCGCATTTACACTATTATGGGCACCGTCGAGTGGGAACCATGTCCCCGTCGTCTCTGGTTTGGGGACCTCGGCATGCCCATCCGTCCAAATGGTTGGCCGAGACCCTCAAGGCATGACACCCCAGTCCGAGCTACGATCCTTCGGTTATTCCTCGCCAGCGCGACATTGCCCCAAAGAAGAAATATTACAAATGGTTCCCAACGAGGGGAGGGGATGTACGAGAGCATGGGCCTTGGGGGGCATGAGAGCGACCAGTGCTGTGCTGCCGCCAATCCAGAAACACTCGACGAGATGGGATGAAACTTAGGCCGGAAGACTCTCTCTCTCTGTCTCTCTCTCTCCCTCCCTTCCCCCATTTTCTCATTCTCTCTCTCGCCTCGTATCGATAGAGGGACCTTTATTTACAGAAAGCCGCACAGACGGCGAGGTCTGGAAACACTCTAATACAGACGGTCGGCCAATCAGCTTCTCTGCTACTGTACCCCTTTCTACGGCTCCCACACTTCCCGCACGCGAACCCCATCACACGTCGGAGGAAGACGCCCAAACTCTCCTCCCGTCGAACCAAGTGGCCTCGATCGCGCCCTTCAAGAGACCCTGCGCCGTCCAGTCCATGTTGGTGACGACAAAGTCCGCGCGCTTGCCGACCTGCAGCGACCCGATCCGATCTTCCGCGAACACGCTTTTTGCAGTTCCGAATGCGGCGGCCGTGAGAGCCTCGCACACGCCCAGCTTAAAGTGCTCGTTGACGGCGACGTCGTAGGCGGGCTCCCTCGCCGAGCGTCGCGTGGTCGCCACGTAGGCGTTCTGCAGCGGCGCCCAGGGGGCGGTGGGGCTGTCGCTGCCCAGGGCGAGGAGGGCGCCGTGGTCGGCGAACTCGCGGTAGGCGAAGGCGCGGCCGCAGCGGTGGGCGCCGAGGAGGCGCGGCCAGGCGCGGAGGATGGCGGGGTCGGCGTGGACGGGCTGGATCGAGGCCGTGAGCCCCAGCTCGCCCAGGCGCCTGGCGTCCTCGGGAGAGGCCATCTCGATGTGCTCGAGGCGGTGCCGGCGACCGGGGGTGGCGTGGTCGGCGAGGGCACTGACGGCGTTCTTGATGGCGGCGTCGCCAATGGCGTGCAGGGCGATTTGCAAGCCGGCCGAGTCGGCCCTCTTGACGACGGGGCCGAGCTGCTCAGGGGTCCAGAAGGGCGGCGGGGAGCCAACCTCGGCATAGGGCTCGGACAGGTGGGCGGTGCAGGCGTCGATGATGCCGTCGGTGATGATCTTGATGCCCACGATGCGCAGGTCTGGGGACGTCGTCTGGTTTAGCTCGGCGTGCAGCTCGATGGCCCGGTCCACCTGCCTGAAGCGCTCCTCCTCGGATTCGGATGGCCTGATGAGCCAGTAGGCGTGGATGCGCATGGGCAGGTCTGGCACCTCGGCTCGCAGCGAGCAGACGGCGTCCCAGGCGGGCTCGTCCATGGCCATCTCGACTAGGCCGGTGTAGCCAGAGGCGTTGTAGGTCTCGACGGCGGCCCTGATGGCGTCCATCCGATCTCGCTTGGGCGCCACCTGGGCGAGATGGGGCCACACGATGGTGAGCACGGCGGCCTCGCTGAGCAGACCGGTGGCCCTGCCGTCGGCGTCGCGGTGGATCGTGCCGCCCGAGGGGTCGGGCGTCTTCTCGATGCCCAGCTCCTCGACGCCGGCCGTGTTGCACCAGGTCGAGTGCAGGTCCTTTGTGTCGATGAAGATGGGCCGGGGGTCGATGTCGTCCAGCATGGTCCTGTCGACGCCGTCGGGGGTCATGGAGTGCGTCCACAGCTTGCACATGATGCGCGGGAGGTCCGGGTTGGCGGCGGCGTACGCCCGGATGGCGGCGCGGATGTCCTCGAGGGAGCGGCAGTGCTCGAGGCTGAGCTTGCGCAGTGACTGGCCCAGCAGGAGCAGGTGAACGTGGCCGTCGACGAAGCCGGGCAGGACCGTCCTCCCCTGGAGGTCGTGCGTCGTGACTCCGTCGAATGCGTGCTTTGCCGTGAGTTCCTCCGCCGTTCCGATGTCCTTGATGAGGCCGTCGGCGACGAACATGCTCTCTGAGAAGGACGGTTGGGTATCAAGGCCGGCAGCGGCATCGTGCATGAAGATGCGCCCGTTGATGAAGAGCTCGCCGGGGCCCGCCGCGGGGTTCGTGGTTGCCGCCATGATTATCTGATGTGTGTGTATGTGTGTATTTTTTTCTTTTTCTTTTCTCGAGGTCCTACCTATTAAACACCTCAAGTTAATGTCGGAGTGAAAACCTAGTTGAGCTCTCACTAACCAGGTAAAAAGTGTGATGAGATGTGTCGTCCTTGGCTCGGGCGTTACGAGGGACGTGGTTGGCCCTGGTTGAGGGGTGGTGGCCGACTGCGGCCCGCGGGGTTCGTATGGTGGGGCTACCACGGATAGAAGGAAGGAAGGTACTTACCTAAGTGGGCAGTGTAGGTAGGTGCTGGGGTCTCCCTGTTTCTTGCCATCTGTCTCGGTGACCTCGGTGAAGGTATCGCCAAAGTGGGCTCCACCGACCGAAGACGGATGGCGATGGCATTAAGAATGCGGACGTACCTTGCTTTACTGGTCACGTTGGTCTTGACACGAGACATGGCGATGAAAGCTTGCAATTGCGTGTTGGAAGTAAGTGCATGCACACAAACCAGCAAACCAACTGATTAGTAGCCAGGTTCGTTGACACCACAAAGACTCAACGCCTTGGCCCAAGACAATGCCTTCATCGTTTCGTCGGAAACTGGAACAGAAATGTGTCTCGTTTTGTTCCGTTTATTGAAAAGACTTGAATCACTTTTGCCCCTTTTCTGGCCCTGTCTTCTTTTTCCTCCTGGTACCATATCTGTCCATTGAAGCGCAGGAGAAGCTCCATCTTATCCTCAGCAGGACCATATGTGCCGGCCACGAGAGGCTTCTCACCCTACAGGAAGACATCCTCATTGCCGAGGCTGCGCTGTGGTAGAGCGAAGTTCTGGGTGTCTGGTCTTGGGAGGACGGGTGATCTCCGCCAATGCGGCGCCAAGTCTGTAGATCAGATGCCGTAGAGTCTCAAAACAAGAGATAGATGCCCTGGCATAGCGGAGGAGTAAGACGAGCGTTTGATTCTTGCGAGGAATAAGTTGAGAATACACGCGACAGCAGCAACGAGACCTGGGATGATTGATGCAAAGTAAGTTATATGTGATTGTACTTTTGGTATTTTAAATCCAAGCAAGATGGCAAGTCGGGTACGTTGATGCAATTACACGGGTATCTGTTTGAATAATTCATCACTGTCTCACATTTCCGGCAACAACGACTCGTTCCTGATCGTCTAGTTCTTGGAAAGCAGTAGTTGAGGAAAGTAGCTGTGAGCTCTTTCCCTACTTCTACTTCCCAGTCTTAGGGCAGTTTCGAGTTCTTTCCCTACGCCTTCTTAGGCGCCTTCCGGTCTCATATTCTCCAAAATTCAAGGAAAGCCTCCTCCTCCTCCTCCTCCTCCTCCTCCTCCTCTTCTTCTTTTATTCACTTCCTTGGTTTCCCACTCACACACTCGCAATCTCATCGCACTCTCATTCTTTCCTGTCATCAACACCACATCATATCAGTAATGCAAAGTGGTTGACGCTTCTCTGCTCTCAAGCTTTCACATTTCCGATATCTCTGCTCATCTTCTACTTTTCCCATCCATAATAACCTTATCGATATTTCGCATCAACTGAAAGTCTCTTCATGCGGGGTCGACTCATCTACCGATCCTTCATCTTGGACTCATAACAACAGATCTTTTTCAAAGGTCAAACTAGGTTCGTCCCTGCCCTGCTGCCCTACTTCCACATTTGCTATTGTTGCGCGTCCTCTGCCACATAACCAGCAGATATTAACCTCTGCGCCAATGATGTCTTTGCCTTTCCAATTTCTCAATAACCACTGACAACATAGTCAACCTAGGCCTATAGAGTTCATACACCAACAGCCATAGCACTCTAAGCGCAACAACCCATCGTGACTAGCACTCTCTAGTCTTTCCGAGTCTGACCATGGATTACGTCAATGGTTCTTGGAAGGCCAAGGCCGAGCCTAGCGAGAACGTCGGCCTGCCCTTTTCTCAAGTCCACCAGGATACTGCGATCGAACCTCAGCCCCACCTGGTCTTCTCATACCTTGACAGAATGAGGCATGTAAAGGACCCTGAGATCTGGGAGAAGTTGAATCTGCAGGTCCTTCCCATACTCGATGACTTTGAGCCGGCCTGCAAGAACATCGCCTCCGACCGCAAGCTTCAACCCGCACTGAAAGTCGCTGCATCCCACTGGATTCAACAGATTCATTCTATTCGCGAAGAAGTCAAGCGTAGAATGGAAACACGTGTCGGGGTTGTTGGCAATACCGGTGACGGAAAGAGCTCGACAATCAACGCAGTTCTGGATGAGGATGAGTAACATCTCCCACACCCGAATGACTCAAGACCTTAAGAAGCTAATGCTGATCAGACTACTCCCCACGAACTGCATGCGGGCCTGCACAGCTGTCGCCACCGAGTTGTCGTACAACTACGACTATGACGAGGAGAATCCATACCGAGCCGAGGTAGAGATCATCTCCCGTGACGAATGGGTGCGCGAAGTCAGCATTCTTCTCAGAGACCTAGTCACAGACGATGGTATCACGGCGGACAATATGGATCCAAGCACCGACGCAGCCAAAGCGTTAGCAAAAATCCTCCCGGTTTATCCACTCTTGAACTGTGAGATGCTGGCGTCGTACACTGCTGATCAACTTGCGGACCATCCGAACGTGCAGCAGGTTCTGGGTACGACCAAGATAATGAAGGCTCCCACTGCATCCGAAATCCGAGAGCAAGTTGAGCCCTTCATCGACTCCAAAGACAAGGACGATGACACCGCAGCTCACTGGCCTCTGGTGAAGGTGGTCAGGATCTTCACAAAGGCTCGGGTCCTTTCCAATGGTCTCACTATTGTTGACCTGGTAAGTTTTCTCGCCAATGCCCCCAAAGTGCTATGCTTTGCCTGACCTATATCCCTATAGCCCGGTCACCAAGATTGGGACGCAGCCCGAGCGGCAGTTGCTTCCCAGTATCTCAAGGTTTGCTCGGGCATTCGGATTGTGGCTCCCATTAACAGAGCCGTCGACAACAAAACCGCCAAAGACCTGATAAGTACCTCGATCAAGCGTCAGATCAAACTTTATGGTTCCTACTCGGCTCTGACCATCATTTGCTCAAAGACCGACGACATGAACATCAGCTCGGCCATAAAAAGCTTGAAGAGCAAACTTGAAAAAGACACCATGCAAACATGGGAGGATGCTAACGAATGTGGCAGACAGATCAAGGCCCTGGAGAAGGACCTTTTCTTACTCCGGAAGCGCCGTGGTGTAACTCAGGGGCCTCATGCTAACGATGGTGAAACCCGACAGTCCAAGCGAGCAAGGACAGTTCCCCCCACCCGGCCTATGGACATCGAAGCCATTCTAGACTTTGATGATGAGAATGAGCAAAATTGCACTGGCATCTCGGAGACAGATGGAAAGCAGCAGGAACTCGACGATCTGAAAGTCAAGATGAAAGATCTGATGGATCTGGTTTTGTCAGACTGCATCCAGAAACGGAACGAGCTTTCCAGGAAGGCTGTTAGGCGCCATCTTGCCAAAAGCTTCAAAGAGTAAGAAAACTTCCTACCATGTGGCTTTCTGCAGTAAGCTTACACTTCTAGCCTTGACCGCTATGATGCAACCATCGAGCCAGACCAAACTAATGCATGTCCTCGTGACTACGAGGACATGTCCCGCCAGACCCCAGTGTTCTGCATCAGCAGTAACGTTTATCAGAAGATACGTGGAATTTTCCTGAGGGATAACAATACAACGCCTGGCTATGTGACTGAGGACGACACAGAGACTCCCCAGCTCCAAGCTCACGCTCAGAGGATGACCGAGGAGCTCCGCATCGCCAAGCAGAAAGAATTACTTAGTGGTATCTGCCAAATACTCAACTCGGTTGCCATTTGGGCCCATGACTCTGCAGACTCTGCCATAAGCATTGATTCGGCAATTCTGACGATGTCGTTGCAGATGTTTGAGGCAGTGAGTGAAATTGGAAGTTATATCTATAACTGTATTGATACTGACTGTCCCTACCAGAATCTGAGGGCAGATATTAAAAACAGCATGGACCAAATTCACTCAGAAACACAGACCGGTCTCTGTGCTGAGTTGACTCGCTTGAGCAGCATCGCAACCACCAGGGCAGATATCGTTGCCAAAAAGTGGCAGAGTTTGAACTGGGTTTCTTTTAAAGCAACGTGCCGTGGGGATGGAGTGTTCCGAACTCGGGATTTCAACGAGGAACTCCTGGAGCCCATCCTGGGCGGTATCTCTGCGGCATGGGAGAGAATATTCCAGTTCAGCATCCCTGGTATACTTGATAGCTTCTCGGTTATGGCTACCCAGCGATTGACTTCGTTCCACGAAAACATCGTGAACCAGCTCGGCAGTCACGAGTACGAGGAGTTGCAGGCCGCTGCGAAGCTCGACCAGCAGCTGAAGATTCACAAAGACCGAATTATGCTGCTTGCTGCACGAGGTCGTGTAGATATCGACCGAGCCCAGAAGGATGCGAGCCGATTGTTGAGCCCAGCCGTAAAGGATGTCATGGCCCCTGCCCTACTCTCAATGTGCCAATGAAAGCGGTAAGGGCAACCCAATCTTCATGGCTATGTTAGGTATGGCTGACATGAAAGTGTGATCTAGGAAAGGGCGTGGTCAAAAGAGCAGGAGATATGATCCAGGACCATATCCGCAAGCACAAGGCCAAGATGTTTCGCGAAGCAGTTGGGGCCGTCAAGCATCGCCTCAAAGAGGGAACGAAAGTGGTCGATGAGAACATGACCGCCCAGGTCGAGGCCATTGTAACGACGATGAAGAGTGATTACATGCTTGCTCTGATGCAGAAGCAGAAGTCGGTTCGCCGCCTGGAGTCTTCATATAAGCAGAGCATGATGGAGGTTTTGAAGGCGGCCACGATTCGCTTCGTATGATCCGCACGCAAGAATGGCATTTATTGGTGGCTTAGAACACTGAACGGGTGCATAGGCGGACTAGGCAGAGCTGGCGACAAGATGGGACATTGCGATAGATTTGCTTTCTTATCTCCTTAGATTGATAAACCTTGCATTTAACAGAGACATATCTTTTTCATGCTGGATAGATTGGCATTCTTCAAGCCTGGCACGCCGAACTATATCAACGATTCACCAATTCATCAAAATCAACATGGCCAGGTTTAGGTTTCGAAGAATAGGCGGCTAGCCATGTCCTCATATTACCAGGAGTGCATCATACGACTTGCGACACAAGAGTAAGCACATTACGAGCCATCCGTGGATGAATCCGCTCAACTCCTACAGTTGTCCGCCAGAACCTCAAATCTAATCCAATAGAGAGGCAAGCCCCCTGAAGACTTTAGGAATACAATCTTATACTAAACAAGGGATTGTTTGGTTATGATGGTTAACCTAGGCTAAAGTCTACTCCAAGGGTTTCCAGAACAACTTAATCTCCCCTCCCCTCCTGTTCCTGGTGTATCTCAAACGTTGGCGAGCAGGTACTTCATCCCGTTCCACTGCTCAATAGCACTGGGCAGGATTTGAGCGGCAGGCAGGACGAAACCGCCGCCGGCGGAGCCAGAGGGCCGCAGCTCGATGGTCCAGGCTACCTCGGCGCCGGCAGCGCCGGTGAGGTAGTCAGGGGCGCTCCCGGTGGTGGCGTAGAGGGTGGAGCAGCTGGGGCCGTAGGTGAAGCGGGTGCCGTAGGACTGAGCGATGGTGCCGGCTGTGTTGGTGGCCAGCGTCATCTGGCGGGCGTGGTTGGCGGCCCGGGCGGAGCAGTCGTAGCCGTAGGGCAGCAGGATGTACTGGCCGTAGCTGTGCCAGTCGATGAAGAGCTTGATGCCTCTGCCGGCGGCGAGGCGGTCGGTGTAGGCCTTCAGGGCGACCATCTCGGGGGTGTCGCCGGCCGCCTGGCCCTTGTAGGTCTCGGAGCAGTAGTTGGTGGAGGCGCCGCCGGGGAGCTGCCAGTTGAAGGGCCAGTTCCTGCGAAACTCAATCAGCCGAACTTTCTTTCACGTCACGTCAAGAGAGGGAGGGGGTGGGTGAGGTGTCTTTGGTAAAACTACCTGTTGATGTCGGTACCGATGCAGGTGCTGCCAGATCGCGGCTGGCGGTTCTTGCGCCAGAGACGGTCGTTGGTCTGGGTGTAGGCGAATCCTGGCAGATGTTAGTTCTCGCCCGTTTCTGCTATGCGACATCTACGAGACTCACCATCGGGGTTGACGATGGGCAGGATGTAGAAGTCGTACTTGTCAAGGAGAGCCTTGACAGCAGCGTCGTTCTTCTGGTAGCCGTCGATGAGCTGGTACGTGAGGTACTCCACAACCTGTCGAGTGTCAGCCAACGCTCGCCAAAACGCTATATGCAGCAGCAGCTCAAGACATGCTTTGACTTACCATGGCGGTGATCCACTCGCGGGCGTGGACGGTGCCGTGCCAGTAGATGGCCGGCTTGGAGCCCTTGCCGCCGCTGCCCCAGAGGTGGATGCCGAGGAGCGAGCGTCCGCCGTAGGAGTTGCCAGCATTGACAATCTCCGAGTTGGACGGGAAGTTGGACTGCAGGTCACGGATGAACTGCTGGTGGTCGGCAAAGGTGTGGTACGAGTTGAACCACGTCAGGCTGGGAAGGGCCTGGACGCTGGCATCGCCATTTCCTACGGGAAAAAGTGTCAGAAAATCACAATCCTGCTAGTTTTCCAATGTGTGTGTGTGTGTGTGTTTGTCTGAGGGAACTCACTCTCGTAGGGAGCAAAGGCGCCCTCCTCGGCGATGTCGGCGCCGAGGTCCTCGTGCAGGACCGACGTCTCGAGGCCGAGCTTCTCAAACTTTGAGACGTCGCCGGCGGGGACGGCGACGTCCAGGTGCTCGCTGTTGTCGAGGTTGAAGGGGATCGCGGCGATGTTGGCAATCTTCTCCTTGACCGAAGCCGGGTCGTTGTGCGTGGCGATCCGGAAGGCCTTGAAGCCGTCGTAGGTGATCTTCTTCTCCAGAGGGGTGACGGCCGCGGCGGACGCCAGCGGCAGCACGAGGGCGAGACCGGCGAGGAACTTCATGGTCGGCGGAAGGGTATTGTTACGGGTGCGGCCAGCTTGGAGAGAGAATGTAGGCTGGAGGACAAAAGACCAACGGAACTGGTTTGACGATCACCCCTCCGCTCTTTATGGAGGTCGGATAGCATATTGAGCGGCCCCCCCCGGTAGCTCAGCGGGCTATTGCTTCCCTGAACGCCGTTCGTCATGGTGTCACTGGCCGAGTTTTGCAGAATACGGTAGGTGTGATTGTGGCTGGCAACGTCTCGCGCCCTGATAAGGACTAGAGTTTCCGCTTGAAGCACATCCTGATGGTAAGATGCTACCTGATCAACTGCCTGCGCAACATGGATGAGCGTCAGCAGTCCGATGGGCAACCTTGGCGATGCCCACGCCAGCTGGGTGTGCGTCACCGACCTTTTCAGGAACGGCAGCTTGATCCATTCGGGGCCAAATGCCGTCGTGAAGGGATCAGGCCAGCCACTGCCGAGGCCAGAGAGGGGGGGATTAACGGGCAGCTCAACCGGTTTGAACAACTCAGAGAGCTGAGGCAATAAACAACGCGGGCCCGGCTTCGAGGCTCGCTTAGCAAGAGGGGGGCGGCGGGCATATGAAGTCGAGTCTCCATCTTATCTTGGGACCTTCCTTAAACGGACTTCGTCGATATTGGCACATAGACCAAGGTTGCGTAAAGCCAAGACGCGATGGTTCATTGCGCATCCGGGCCAGGCAACTGACCCCTCTCTATACAGACTCCAGCATCCAAGCGAGCTCCCCGCTTAATGCGGACACACGAAATGAGGAAGGCGGGTTTGACCAGCCTCTGTCTTGATGGAGCTTGGGATGGCACGCAACTCGCACGCAACCCTTCGAAATCCTTCTCACCTGCCATTAAGGTTTAAGCTTAAAAGTGCTACCAGCGCTCTGCCACTACTATGTAAGTGTCTTGGGCAGCTACTGCGTGCTGTGTCCGTACTGAGCCGAATCTGCAAGGCCTGATCATCCTGGTCACCGTCACCCCAAGCGCCACCCCGCACGACGATGTAACCCTTGCCTCCAAGACCAAAAGTCCCTGCCACCCGCTCGAGTAGTGGTGTGGACGGGGTCTGCTGTGTTCTGGAAGAATTCAGGCCGTTGTAAGTATGTATTCGCGGGTTGTGGCAAGTGTGAGCCATTTGTTTCCGGCTGGTAAGATTCATGGCGTTCTCAGACTGGCTTGTATTGGAAAGCTTGGGAAGAAATCACGTACTTGGAGCGGTTGGAAGCAACATCCCAGAAAGCGACGCCCATCTCGTCTGGGCAGTTGTGAGGTGATAGTTAATGATTTGCCAAGACGCCAGGATGCAGGCTAGGTATAGGTGTGAGCTATTTAAATCCAGTGTCCTAATTACCATGAATCGCACACTCTACCAGGATACTGATACCGTCAAGTTGTGGTAAGATAACTTGAGGCCTTGACCTTCGAATCACAGGAAAGAAGATCCCTAATTCCTCGTTGGAATGCCATTCACGATGGACTACCAGGGTGACCAACTAACTAAATGATGATTGAAGGCCTTTTGGGCGTTGCTTGAACGTTCCAGAAGTCTTTCTGTTCGGCTTAGGTCCTAAATGTATCTCGTTTAGGATCACTAACATTCTCATCTTGACTCCATGATTTTGACTGCATACATAGTCTGCAAACTATGTTGAGAAATGGCAGTGTGTTGAGAAAATACGAAAGCGGGCGACGAGTCTCCTAATGTTTGCATATCGAACAGGTAATGCCTGATCGACACGTCTTTCCCTAATCACCGTAGCCACAGTCCTGGACACAGGTTTCCGGCATGAAACGGAATAGAAGAACATCAGAATCCTGTTTTAGAGTACCGTGACGCAGGTCTATCAGTGTAAGCTTCCTAGTTGCTTCGGGGATGTAATTTTAGACAGACAAATCGATTCCTTGGCGCTGTGTAACCCACCCACCCTACTTCCGAGCCACCCCCACATCCGAGCCACCATCACCACCACCATCACCACCACTATCGCCACTTATTTCACTCCTTTTTCCACCCACCCACATGCAACTTTCTGCTTCACTGGATAATTCGGATACGCTGGATTCGTCTGGACTATCCCTTATATCGCCAGCCGGGTTTTTCGCCCGATAGATATACTCTATCCTCGCGAAGGTGCTGTTAGGCGATAAAGGCACCTTCTTCCTCGTGCGTTGCCGCTGGTTATCTAAATGGCCCTGTAGATGACGGACTTGCTGCTCTAGAATAGCCAGTCTAGATGCTTGCTCATCATACCCCTTTTGCACCTTTCTAGATAAGTGACGAAGAGTATGGGGATGTGAGCTTTCTTCTCATCTTTCGCTGACTTGAAGGGTCGTTTTAGGTTCGTGATCTATATGCTCTAGAGGCCTGGAACTGTATCCTTTCATGGAGAGTCGCCCCCAGCCAGCTTTCCCATCTTGGAAAGTCAAACGCAATGAAGTTCTGCTGGGAGAGTTGGTGGTTTTTGAAATCATTTGAAACCTTTAGAAAGAAACAGCAATCTCGACAGAGCTCTTCCAGCAGCTCGAAGCACATTTGTCTGAAGGTTTCAGGCGGTACACTTTCGAGATATGTTGAGCTCATTCGGGTAGTCAACGTGTTGACTGAAATGAATTCTGTAAGCTGTTGGGTCTCGGACGGCGACTATTGTTCGCCAGCTGATTGTACGATCCGGCAATGTTTTTGATGGAAGATAGGGAAGCCGCGCATATAGCGACAAATTGTGCAATAACATGTGCAGTCAAGACTAAGCGCGTGTCTGCGGACTTGTGTCGAAAGTTGCCTCATAGCTGCCGAGTCTCTCCACTTTCTGGTCTCTATGCAAAGCCAACAACTCTAAGCAACCATCACTTTGCGTGAACCGGTAACTAACTTTTCCCTACTACGTTTAAATTTCGGGTTGTAGGAGAATTTCGATCAACTCCCAGCAATGCGGCTACATCGGCAATTACTCTACCCCTTCTACCCAAGCGTGGCCCTGTCAGGAGTGGCACTCTCACCATGCTACGCGTGACTAGAGAGAAATATACAGGCATTGACCAGGGTTGTGTACTGGTGGCAATGAACCTACGTGCCACTAGCAGGCGGCAACGAAACCTCCACTTATACCATGACCCTATCCTGGTCCCTTCCCCCGGGGACTCTAAATAATTACCGCTGTATTAAAGACCAAGAGCTTGTTTCATGCAAGGCGGCGTCCCAGAGTTTATCAGATTACCTCGTTCTCGTTTCGTCTCGCGAGCAAAAACTGCCTGCCTGCCCCCAGCTGCATTTTCTGTTCTCTGAGGCCTACAACGACTAGTTCTGCATTGAACTGCGCATCGAACAATATTTCATGTCAGAGCTTCTTATCCGATGTTCCTGGCCGGGGAGGCCCTGGCAGGCTTCTTACACACGACATTATACCTCCGATCCCGAGGGGGGTCCATCGCGTTATTCGATCTCGCCATGTTTCCTAATCTCGACGCGGTACGCCCTGCGACGGGGGAGAGGGGGGGGGGGATACAGTAATCGGATTGAACGCGAGCCTGGTCTGGAGTAAGACGTCAGGCGGTTGGTGATGGTTAAGAAAGTAATTGTCTATCTGCATGTCTGACTACAAGAACCCTAAAAAAGGTATCACCGCGTGCTTATCCAGTCGGATGAATATTTGTTTTTCTAGGCCCTGGGAAACCCCTTGCGACCTTTCCCCTCCAAGAAAAAAAAAAAAAGGAAAAAAAAAAAAAAAAAGAATTGCTTCCAAGTTTTCAAACCAGTGCTGGAGATGCACAACCACGTTTCCAGACACACTCAGACACACTGCGGCCCAAGTTTCCAAAAAAGAAAAGAATCCTAAACCGGACGTTCCCTTGAAACCTACTGCAGTATTGGCTTCACGGTGACATGCTTGGAATGCGCTGCAGAATGATAACCAAGATATTCCTTATTAATACGACTAATTAGCCTCTATGCGGGAAACCCCCCTCATCAATGCATTTTTTTTTTATGTTTCCCAGTCCTTCTCCACCCTCCAAGCGTCACTGGGTTGTAAGCCGGCCGCGCCAAAGTCGCAATCGCGATGCCCCCATTTTCTACGAAAGACCTCTCTACCCGCCTCGGTCATGACGTCTATGGCCTCTTGGAACCCAAGGGCGTCGTAAAAGTACGGCTCGTAATCCCCGCCTCTCTGTCCCAGCTGCCAGGTGTTCCTGTCCCGGTCCGCGTGCTTGTGGTTGAACATGTCTTGGGCGATGCGGTAGAGGGCCCGGAAAGACACCAGGGGATCGGCGACCCCCCCTGGGGACTGCTCTCCGGAGCTCGCCGCGGGCGGGGCGACAGGGGTCCCGGTCATGTCGAGCTCGGGAACGGGCAGGCTTCGTCTGGTTTTCCTCCTCGTGATCTCGTCCCGGGCTTGGCTCGGTGACGGGGGGTTCGGGTCCGTGTAGCCGAAGCCCTCGGGGACCTCTCCCTCCCGGTACAAAACGCGCAAGTCGTCGAGGACCGACGCGACGTCTTGGACGATGCCGGCGCGCGACTCCTTGATGCTCCACCCGGCTTCCTCCAGCCGCCAGTGCATGTCGCAGTCGGTCATATAGTATGGGATGAATGTGTCGAAGCCACCGACGTCCCCGTACGCCCGCGGGTTGACGAGGGTCAGGTGGTCGTAGGCGAAGAACCGGGCTCCCCATCTGGGGTCGGAACGCATGGTGTGGTTGAGCTCTTTGACGGCTAATTCGTAAATGGTCTGGTAGTCGGGCGTGTTGACGGGTCCCGATAGCCCCTCCACCCCCTCTTCGTACGACATGACAAAGGCATCCATGTGGCTCCAGAAGTAGTACGACCACGGCTTCTCCTTGGCCACGGTGACGAAGTAGTTCTGCAGTTGGGCAAAACTCAACAGAACCGGGGTGCGCATGACGTGGACGCCCAGCATATGCAGCTGAGTGTAGTTGAGAAAGAGAGGGTTCTGCAGCGACAGCCGCTCTCTCGCGTTCGCGTCATGCACCCCGGTGTTCTCGACGACGTAGATCTGGTCGGCCGGCCACCCGGCCGTTATGTACCCGACAACAGTCTGGAGCAGCATCGGCCAACTCCGGGTGAAGCCAATGAGCAGCGGAGGCGGCGTGGACAGGGAGTATTTGAAACAGACGTTGGGCTTCGCGGGCCTGTTCCAAGCGGGCACCGGCGGTGGCATCCCGGACGACAGCAGCGGGAAGGGATCGGCGATCGGCGGCGGAGTCCATGCCGGGGGTGGTTTGTACTTGGGCTTGTTCGGGCTCTTGGGTTTCGCTGGCGGCGGCGTGACCGGGCTGTCGGCGACGGGCGGTGGCCTGGCGTCGGTGACGATCTCGACATCGTCCGGGTTCCCGTACTGGTTCTGCAGGAAGAGGAAAAACAGGCACACGGTGACGACCAAGTACAGGATTGGGAACTGTTGTCGTGACCGAGGCGTCTTTACGGAGAGCAGCCGGGGTGCTGGCATCGACAACATGGTCAAATCCCCGTCCGGCGCGAAAAAAATTCGTTGGATGGAGAAATTGGAAAAGAGAATGTAAAA
>JASUDE010000038.1:0-146365 GCA_034509685.1 Colletotrichum cereale | reverse complement strand
GGGGGGAGAAAGGGAGGGAATGAGAGACGAACTGTTTGCGCCAGTCCCGAAAAAGCCGTTTGTCGCTAGTTCGACTTGGATGTAAGACGACGCACTGGTGACGTGCGCCCCGTTTGTTTGTTTCCAAAGGGAACGCGGTACCAAATCAGAAAAGCAAACGTGGGTGGGCTCGACGTTTCCCGCGCTTTGAGACGAAGCAGGCTGTTAGGTATTATCTGGCTGAGTGACGTCGGTCCGAGTGTAAGACAATATCACCAGGATGTTTTCCCATTGGAGGAGGGGAAGACTTGGCGATTTGCGTGCCTTTCTTTTGTTTTCACTCGAGTGTTCAACGATGGCTGTTGGAGACCACGTTTGACGGACACATCAACGAGGTTTCTTATGGGAGGGGGAATGGAACAGAAAGCAGTCGGGAAACGTCAATGAATGAATGACGGGGTTCGCAGCTTTGTTGAGGGAACAAGTAAACGTGCCAAAGTGTGTTTGTGTGTGTGTGTGTGTGTGTGTGTGTGTGCCAGTCAGCGAACCACCTCCTGATGGGATGCCGTTGAATCCAAAAGTTGAGACAACATCGTCGGCGTCACTCAATGTATTGGGACGAAAAAGAAAACCAGAAACGGGTTGAGATAGGTGGCCTGGTAGCTAACAAAAAGGCACACGGCATTCAAGGTTTTGGGGGGGGGGAAACGAGAACCGCCGAAAAACTAAAGTTATCCCCCGGCCTTCGCCTGCGACACAACAGCCTTCAGGCGGCAGACCTTAAGTTGAACCAAGGGCCGCCGACGCAGACGTCACCATCATCACTCACGCACCCTCGCCAGTCTCACACACCAACCAAATCCCAAGGCTTTCCCGCCCTCCTCGATAGCCGAGTAGGTACCTCGACATGTTTCATACCGCCAGGGCCATGCGGCTGTTGCGTGCCGGTGTGTGGGCACCGAGTTGGCGACGCTCTGACCGGCCCAATCGCTCCGGCACGTTCCCAGTCCAGGGGATGAAGGGCTGTGGCGGGGTCCCCGAACGGGCACTGGGCGTTTCCGTCTAATCTTGGAAGACTTGCCTTGTCAGGAGAACGACGGCTACCGGTGCTGCACGCTTCTAGGTACACTACGGTACACTAGGTTGTTCCTTGGTAGGATGATCGACGACTAGGCACACCTCGGAGCGGATAGTCCCACGTGGGGTAGATTGACCGATTCACGCATTGGGGCCGCTGTCGATATCTTCCCCAGACTGTCAGTCCGTAGCAACGCGACAAGCCCCCCGAGGAGGTGGGTTTGTATTCCGCCTCATTGATGCATCGAAATGCGATCCGGAAATGAGTCGCGACTGAGTTCCAGGGGAGCGGGCCGCAAAACGATATACCTTGCTTGGCCTCTGCCCTGCCACGATGTCCATCTACGCCAGCGTAGCCGTATCTAGTTAAGCCAGAAAGATAAAAGTGCCGCTTGTCATGTACGACATCCGTGGGCCGTGGCCTTGATCTACCACAGTCAACTCAAAAGCACAATCAACTCAAAAGCATACCTACACTCGTGCTCCTCCACTCGAGTAAGCAAGGACGTTTTCCCCTTCGAGTGTGATGACGATGATGTAAAGGCCGTGACGACGACGAGGTTCCCTCGAAAACAGAGCGGGAATCGTCGATCTGTCTGTTTTCCAGGGCGTCACGCAACCCTAGAGTTTGAACGGGGCGGACGACCGTCGACCTTTCGACAGAAAGACCCAGCAGGGCTTGGGAGGGAATACATCGGATGCATTTTTTTTATTTTTTTTATTTTCCAGTTGAGAGTCGATGGTGGAAGGAATATCGATATCGGCTTTGATTACTGATGCAACTCAATGACTAAGCAGGACGCAGTTCTGTCTTGGGAGAATCTCGAGCATTCCTACGGAAATGAGTAGGGTGAACGAGGACATTTAATTATGTTGCATATTACGTTGCATATTTCGATACAGAGATTCCATCACTGCCAAGTACTTGGCCTTTTTTATCCCACCATTATAGGTAGTAAAATCCTAGACGGTATCGGCATCGCACCCAGTCGCGGGGATGGAACTCAAACATGGCCCTGCGTAATCTTCCTTTACCCCATCCGTAATACTCGGGGGATTCTGATACGTAAGCCAAGGAACCAAATCGAGATGCGAGGGTAAGTCCAAGGGCAGCAAGGCTGGGCACAGGCTGTTGCCTCTATGGGCACCGATGGGTGTCGAGGGTAGCCATTCTGGTGAAGAGCATGGTTGACAAGACGACCCAGACAGACGGAACTGGAATAAAGTAAGAACACGCGTACATCCTCATCGAAGCTTCTCCATTGAATAACGTCAACAAGAGCTGCGAAGATACCACGAAGATATCACGAAGACCACTTTTACTATTAGCATGTGTGGACACAGTAGGAATATCAATATGCTCATGAAACTGAAACTGCAATTATTACTAAATATGGACCCTCGAGTGAAAACACGCCATGCGTCTGAAAAAGCGTCGACCGGGTATCGTATGCCGAATTTGAATCTACACCTACTCATACATGTAACACAGCGGCGCCCCGGACGCCGTGTTCATCAGGTTCTTGATCTTGACCGGCGAGTTGATGGGCGTCAGGTCGATGGCGTCCTCGACGCTACCGTTCGGGCTCTTCGGGTTGTCCTGCGGCGTCATGGTGCCGAACACGCCCTGCCGGTTCTTGAAGTCGAGGTTCTGCCATATCCAGTACACCCTGTCGACCTGCGCCTGGTTCAGCCAGAATGCGGGGTCGCCCGGCGAGATGGAGATGTCGGCGCCGGGGTCGCCCCCGATGATAAAGTGGCTCCCGCCGTGAATGCCGAGGGTGTTGGGGAAGAAGCGGTCGTCGCCCTGGAGCAGGGACGAGAAGTTCTGGATGGTCGTCTGCTCGAGGATGAGCAGCGTCGTGTTCCGGAACGAGTTGAAGCGGCTGGCGACGTCCTTGTTCAGGTCGCGCTTGAGGCACCGCGGGAGGTCCTCGAGCGGGTTCGGGACGCTGAAGGGTTTGTCCGTGGCGTACTGGGCCAGGGCGGCCGGGCCGATGTGTACCCGCATGTCCTTGAACGGGCCTGTTCTGATGCAGCCACCGCCGGAACCGGATGCGAGGGTGATTAGGTTGTTTGAGAAGGGCTGGCGGATCTGAAGGCCGTCGTGGAAGATGAATTCGCCATCGCTTCCCAGCGACGTTTCGGATCCGTCAAACACTGGCGAGGTGGCCGGGTTGTCAATGTCCAAGCCCCATTCCCAGTATGGCAGAGCACCTGTTGAGTTGTCAGTTGTGGCCTACTCGCAATACAAGTATGATGCGTGGTTACCTTTGTATCCGCATTGCGTACGCAGTCTCTGTTCAAAACTAGCGAGGAAGTACCGGTGCCAGGGAAAGAAGGAAGCCTAGATTGCTTGTCAGCGCCGAACATGATTTTACTGTTTACTCCCTCCAGGAATGACGAAAGGCTGACCGTGAAATGGGTGTTCTTGAAACTGGTGTAGTGAACGGCAACAAAGTCGTCGTAGAGGGATTTCGCCATCGGAACTCTCGCCGGATCGGACAACGCAGGCTGCTTCATCATACACTGAACAGCCGAAATGAATGCCTTGCGTTCGAGAACTGGCAGAGTGCGCCTAGATTGTGAAGCATCAGTATCAGAACCCGTGTAAGAGCTCCCCCAACTAGGCAGCCCAAGGTCGGCGCGTGACTAACCATTCCCTGCGTATCGGTACGAATGCGCCCTTGCAGTAGTTGTTGTCGCCGAGATGGGTTTGCGGGTCGTTTATCTGGTGAGCATTCTTCAACGCCCTCATGTTCAGCTTCGCCAATGCCGTCCCATTGTTGATTTCCTCCTCAGTGAACTCAGGCTTTGGTTTCGGCGCGGGGGGAGGTGGTGGCGGCGCGGGCGTTGGAGGAGGTGGTGGTGTTGAGGGCGATGAAGAGGGCGGCGGTAGTGCCGGCGGCGGTGGCGGCGATGCCGGAGGTACTGGGGCCGGTGGTGGAGGGAGCGGTGCTGATGTTGGTGCTGGTGGCGGTGAAGGCGGTGGGGCTGGTGTTGGTGCCGGTGGTGCCGGTGGTGGAGGTGACGGTGGCGGGGGTGTCGGAGGAGCAGGTTGAGGAGCCGGAGGAGCAGGTTGAGGAGCCGGGGCCGGAGGAGCCACAGGAGGCGGAACCGGCACGACTGGTGGTACCTGGGCTGGCGGAGGATTTGCCGGGGGTTGCTTCTGTTTCTTCTTGTGATGATGACCTTCGGTAGGCGAAATGAGCGTGAGTAGGACGACGACGATTACCAGAATCCATCCCCATCGCGACCATGGAGCCATGGCGCCGAAATTACGAAGGGTTGCAAAGCAGTCTGCGCTGTAAATGAGAGAGAGAGGAACGATCCGATTTTACCAACACTCGTGTACTGGGGAAAACAGGGCGAAAAGGGAGGTCCCGCTCATTTAAAGGAGACAGAGCCAAGGAAACATGCCGTCGAAGACTGGATAAAAGTATCGGTAACCGACTGGTCGACCCTGAGACAGAGGTTATTTCTGCTTTGATGGGGGAGGGGCGAGACCGTCCCAGCTGAGAATGGTTGACTGATTCCGAAGAACGAGCATCATTGGTTGCGAGTGACGTTGGGAAACAAAACCACCAACTCTATTCGACTCTGTCAGGGACCGTGCTGGGAGCTCACTGCACAGACGCAGCGTAACGACACCTGTCCCGGTCATCGAAGACCGATCATGGTTCTTTGCGTGTTCTCGGCCAATGGAGGCCAACAGACTATCATCGGCAGACTTCATCGGCCCTGAGCCTTCTGACAGCTGGACGTGCCAGCCATCGGGAAGCAATACCGAGTTTGGCGCGCCTCGAGGGACTGTCTCCACCATGTTCCTAGCGATTTGCCTCACAAAGAAATGGTCGCTGAGTGGCCAAGCATGATCTCGCGTTCCTACGGGGCCCCCTTGGTAATAGAACACACTCTGTCGCATTTCCAGACTGACAGTAAAGATTTGCGGTGTCCCGAGGAAGCAATGAATGTTTTCCTGCTGGGTTCAAAGTTGACTCCGGGGTTGTCGAACCATCTCAACGGGCACCAATAACGTAGTAGGTTTCGGCAGCGAGCTCCTGTCCATGGTTGACGTAACGATTAATAGCGGAACGGTCAGATAATCATGTCATTTGGGTGAACATAGCGCTGTACTCTGTCCCGACCCGTGCGCTCGTACTCATCATCGGGAATTAAAATCGTTCGCGGGTGACTATTGGGTGTCTCTCGATCCGCTCGAGCATAACCAGGGCCTCAGCGACGTGAACGGCCGAGACGACATAGGCATACTTTGTAAAATTCCCTACCGGCGAACGGGAAGGAGAACCAACGCTTTGAGATTCACCTCGGAGAACAAGGCGCCAACGGCATCCCAAGTAGTTGACGGCAGGCAGCGCGAGAAGGCAGCACGAGTGATGGCTCGCCATCTCAGATGAACGACGTCCGCACTTGCAAACACTTTGGTGAGCAGCGCCGCAATTTGAGTCCTGCTTGTTGGTATCCAGACTCTGCTCGTCCGAGGGCGGCCGGGGACAAGACTTGCCGGTGGAAGTTCTCCGCTCCTCGTCAATAGAGATGATACACCAGCTGGTTTTCCGGATGGTGTTTTGAAAGCCGTCATCTGTGGCGAGTTATTATATGATTCTCAACGAAACTGCCTCAAGCTCAGCGAATAATACGCTTACTCCCTGAGAAGCGAGCGAGAACGAAAGAGGATCCGCGTATGACACTTGAAAGGCAATATTTTTCCAGTATCGCGCGTAATGAACAGCGTTGGCGACAGTCGTTGATGCGTCACTCTGCATGAGTTTCATGTCATACAGATAGATGTGTACGGAATTGGTTCGATTCGAAAAGAGGTCTCCATTGGAATCGAGCGTCCATCAATGCCAGGGCAATATGGGGTGGTGCTGTCAGAGAAGTGAAGTAGGGGTCGTACTCGGCGGTGAGGTATGGATTGCCTCATTAGGTCATCTTGGAGGACGGCGGGAGACCCACCCGTCGGGTGCGGCGCTGATTTCTCGCCTATTCTCGCTAGTAGCGCGAGCTTCTTTAGTGCGCATCTCCCCCAATTTCCAGCAATGATTCACTTTGACTCACCAGCAGTTTTCAGTGTGAAAGTGTGCCAGTCACTCGCCGAGGTGTTGACTCATCAATGCGCACGGGCCAGTGTCCCCCCTGTTTGTGAGTCCAGGACCCCGCCACGTCCGCCACCACTGATAAGATAAAAAAAAATCAAAATCCCGGCACACGATGGAGGGGCAGAGGGGTACACAACATCCACGCCTCGAGCAGAGAAGCAACCCATCTTCGAGTGAACAACACCATACTGAGCCTCCAACAATACACAAAGAAAGCCGAGTGTCAGCGCCAGTTTGTTCGTCAACGCTGAGCGCCCATCATGGCTTCCAACGAATCTCCCGCTGCTCCCCATGAGCCCCCCTACACATACCGCCCCAACCAGGGCTACGAGCAGACCGAGTCTATCCCCGACGAGCTGAGAACCGTGGCCAACGATGTTTCTGCCCACGACGACGATGCCGAGGATGACGGAGATCTCGAGGACATCTTTGGCGAGGACGAGGAGATTGATGACGAGGAATGGAGCGCTGACTCTGGCAATTTGACCAAGTCTTACAACCGCCAGCGCATGTTCAACTCCAATGACGCCGCTCTCCCGCGTTCCAATGCCCAGCGACCGGCCGCCAACACCAAGTCGAGCGTCGACGACCAGATCACCGCCCTCTCCAAGCATGCCGCCAAGATTCGCCTTGACGGCGTCAAGGAGAATGACGAAAAGAGCAAGGACAAGGCCGACCGTGCAACGAGCGAGCAGGTGCTGGATCAGCGCACGCGCATGATCCTGCTGCAGATGATCAACCGCGGCATCGTCAGCGAGATCCACGGCGCCATCAGCACCGGCAAGGAGGCCAACGTCTACCACGCCATCCTGCATCCCGAGGGCGACGGCCCCAATATTCAGCGGGCCATCAAGGTGTACAAGACTTCGATCCTGGTCTTCAAGGACCGCGAGCGCTACATCACGGGCGAGCACCGCTTCCAGAAGGGTTTCGACAAGAGCAGCAACAGGAAGATGGTTAAGCTGTGGGCCGAGAAGGAGTTCCGCAACCTGAGGAGAATACACGCCGCCGGTATCCCGTGCCCAGAGCCCATCAGCCTGAAGCTGCACGTGCTGGCCATGGGATTCCTCGGTGACAAGAGGGGCTGGGCCTACCCCCGTCTGCGAGACGCCAACCTGACCGGTGACGATGTTGACCAGCAGTGGAGGAATCTGTACGTCCAGCTTTTGGGTCTCATGCGCCGGATATACCAGGTCTGCAGACTGGTCCACGCCGACTTGAGCGAGTACAACATCCTCTACAACGACAACAAGCTCTACATCATCGACGTCTCCCAGAGTGTCGAGCCCGACCATCCCCGCGCGTTGGAGTTCCTGCGCATGGATATCAAGAACGTCGGCGACTTCTTCAGGAGGAAGGGCGTCGACACGCTCAGCGACCGTGCCATCTTCGACTTTATCTCATCGGTGGAGGGCCCGGTCGAGGAGCCCGCCCTGGGGGAAGCACTCGAGAAGCTGTACGAGACGAGGCCCGTCGACAACGAGGAGGCCGCCGCCGAGCAGGAAGTGGACAACGAGGTCTTCCGGAAGCAGTACATCCCGCAGACCCTCGAGCAGGTCTACGACATCGAGAAGGACGGCGCCAAGATTGGCCAGGGTGAGGGTGACAAGCTCGTCTACAAGAACCTGCTGGCCGACACCGTTGTAAAGGAGGACGAGGACCAGGTAGAGGAGAGTGAGACTTCCGAGGACGAGTCAGGCAGTGGGGCGTCCTTGGCCAGCGGCGAGGAGGACGAGTCCAAGTGGGACAAGGGCCGGCCTAGAGGGCGTAAGCACGAAGACAAGGACGAGAAGAAGGTAAGAAGGAAGACTGATCATGATGGACGACCGCCGCTGACACTTCGTAGCAACACAAGCTGGCCGTCAAGGAGGCCAAGCGCGAAAAGCGCAAGGAGAAGATTCCCAAGAGCGTCAAGAAGAAGCTGGTGTCTGCTTCGTCTAGGAAGAAGCACTAAGCCAGTTTCTCTCTTTCGGCCTGCGTAAAAGTATACCCCTGCGAGGAAAGGTTTTGGAGGCGGAGGATACGGAGGATACGTATGCAATCGGGTGATGAAGACTCGATCGGCCTGAAGACGAGGTCGACATGCAGTGTTTAGCCCTCGGGCGTAACCGCTGTTGACCCGTCATCTTGGCTCTAGAACGACCCCCCTCAAGAGGCGTCATGATGATCAAGGAGAGCTCTGACGATTGCTGCATCACTGCTGTGGTGTTGGATTTGGGGGATTGGAAAAAGACGGGCCGTAGAACTGGAACGTCACAACTCTTACCTGTTTCGCAGCAACGTAGACCCAGCAGAATATCAAAAGCGTGTTCTTCGCTACTCTCGGCCTTTTCCCCTATCGACAAGGTGACCTTGGCTTGTTCGCGGCTGAGGAGAACCAAGCAAGCACAAACAATCATCCACCCACCGCTTCCAATGCTCTTGCTACCTACCTACCTACCTACCTACCTACCTACCTACCTACCTAGGAAGGCACCTGCCTACCTTCGGAAAAGGCAGGAACGACAGGATATTAGGGCACCTGCCTGCCTTCCCCGGTTGTTCCTTCTTCTACCTAGGTAGGTAGGTACCTTGGACCACGGTCATGACTTCCCTCGCTGTGCCCACCGGTGTTATTCTTTGACACCGGCTCAAGATGCGTTGCTCTTCCCTTTCCTGAACCTTTTGTCATCTCACATCCCCCTCAAAGAATCATCTCACCAACTTCCCCGTGTCTCCAACTTCAAGAGTCCATCACCACTCGTTCCCGTTTCCAAAGCATTGCCGTCTCAAGAAGCCAGCCACCCAGGCAAACTCTCACCCACCCACTCCTTACACCTCCGAGCACAATGTCGATCCTTGTCATTGGCCTGCTGCTGGCCACCATGGTCGCGGCTCAGGCCAGCCATGTCATCCACGGCTTCGAGTACGTTGGCTGCGTGAGCATCACCTCGGGCAAGTTCAACGCCTTTGTCGACTTTGGCAGAGCTTACACCCCTGAAGAGTGCCAGTCTGCCTGCACCGGTCGCAACTACGCTGCCGCCTTTCCTGAGTAAGCCTTGCCCTTTTCACCAGAGAAACCCAAACACTGATATAGAGTCCTTTATCTAGCGGCTGTCGCTGTGGCAGCAGTTTGGGCAACTCCCCCATGGTTGACGAGTCTCTCTGCAGCAACCCTTGCAGTACTGACGCCAAGTCTGGCTTCTGCGGCTATTCCAACTCGGAGGGATGCAGTTACGCCAACGTGTACAAGGCATGCGGCGACGAGACGTCTCCTTTGTCTTCTGCCTTGGTTCCAGGCGGTCCGGCCCCTTCCATCACCTTCTCAACCATTCAACTTCCAACCATCACCCGCACCCTGAAGCTGGCCTCCAAGTCCACCATCACCATCCACACCGTTACGCCTGGCAACGTAGGAATGGAGACACCGTGCACCTCGGACTATTACAGTCCTCCCGCCACTCTAACTGCAGTCGCTCCCTCCAGCCGAAGCATTGTCGTTCAGACTATCGTTGTCCATATGCCGCCGAAGAGTGCCAGTATCTCTGGATTGCAGAGTTACGGCAGTGTGCAGCTGGACCCTCCCATGGCCACTGTTCCGCCGGTTGAGACACCTGTAGTCGCTTCGCAGCCAACTCCCAGTAGTCTCAGCCTTACCAACCTCGACCCGTACGACCCTATTCCAGCGGTTCAGGTTCCAACCAACACCACCGTTCTTGTTGTCACCTCAACTCCCGAAGGACCCATGTTCCAAACACTCATCCTGCCGGGCGACCCTTCTGCGATAACCGCCACATTCACTCCGGCCATTGTCACCAAGAGCTCGGCCATTCGCATGAAGCTTGGTGGTGGTGTTGTTGGTGCTGGTGTTATTGTGGCTGCCATCCTCATGGCTGCTGTTATTTGAAAGGGCGAGAAGGGACAGACATGGACGGAACGCGGAGTGTATTATCATTTTTTTGTTTTGGGAGATTTTTGGAGGTCAGCAGACCTGATACTTATGAGACCCATCAGCCTAGGGGGCGTGATGACGGGAGAGCTTGCAAGCAAATTATGTAGAAGAAGATAGTACCTATGGGCTTTTGCCACGTTGAAAGTACAAAAAGAATCAATTGTCTCATCCACACAGAGGTGTCGAGCCGCGGGATGGGTAGATGGTGTTTATGGCTACGAGACAGATGTGTCAGTCGGACAATAGGAGTGAGGTTGGCTCGGAGATTAGTCTTCTCAGGAGGACCGCATCCTCTGTCTAGGCCGAGGCTGGCTCTCGGTCAGACAGGATGCACCCATTGTACGCATCGTGCGCATCAACGTTCTTGGACGGTAACCGGGTGTTGGTTGCTTGTATTATCGCAGCAATCAGGTTCAGGGATACACAGTGTTGAGACTGTGAGGGAGATGCACTGAGGCTCCCTTGTTCGCAGGCACGGAGGGGGAAACTATTGAATCCTTCACACTGTGCTCCTGTTCCTGCCCCACCTGATGCGCCTGCCCATGGTATTGAACAAATACGTACCTTCCCTCCCACGCCTTCTCACCAATTTCAGCAGGTGCACTGGAGCCGGTAGTCGGCGGTCGGTGTCACACCGGGCCTCCCATTTCATTCATTCATATAGGCGAGTCGGTACGGATACATGTCACAATTCCACTGCCTCCAGAACCAGTTACCTATCGATTTCCTTCCAACTGATTTCTCACACATTGACACTCCTCTTATCCACTCCACGCTTTCTTTACCTCTTCTGGCCGACAACTCCGGCATTGCCCCCCTAGTCCGCCCAGTCCGCCCAGCGCGGCGCCCAACAGCCACCCTCCCCCCCCAAGAGCCATGGCGGAATCGCCCCTCGGAGTACCAAGCCCGGATCACGAATCCGAATCGCCGTCGCGGCTCAAGCCGCGGAACGCGTCTCACACCGCTCCGCATGCGGACGCAGCCTCGGCAACAGCGATCAAAGTGGACGATACCGGAACCGGGTCTCTAACGACATGCCTTGCCATTCGGACGCGGCCAGCGTCCGGCGAGGTCGTCAAAGCCCGCAAGACCGTTTCACAGGGCCCCTTCTTCGAGGTCCTTACACCCGACCTGCGGTACTACATCTACCAGCTCGCTTTCGGCCGTAAAATCTTCCATCTCTACCTCCTGTACCGACGCAGCCTCCAGCCAGACGTGCGATGGCGGAAAGGCCACCAGCCTGTGCCGGCTTGGTATCCGCACTCGCCGGGCGTGTCGCCCATGGACCCGCCCTTCGCCGACGCCAGCACGATGCCGCAGTGGTACTGGTGGAGCTGCGTGTGCGGCCCGGAGGACCGGCTTCTCGAGTCCAAGCTGTCTGATCAGTGTCCTAGAGGGTTCTTCCAGACATGTGGCCCCAAGGAGACGTATCTGGGCATCCTACCGTGGTTGCTGGCATGTCGGCAGGCGTGAGTTCTCCCCGCACACGAGGCAGTCTTTCGTGTCGCGTGAGATGAGACCAACCGCCTGTGCCTCGGCAAGATCGGACGATGAGTACTGACAAGTCTCGCAGGTACGAAGAGACGATCAAGGTCTTGTACGCGAGCAACACGTTCAAGTTTGAGCAGAGGCTCGAGGCCATGTACTTTCCGTACGCCATCGCGACGCCGCAGCTGAACTGGATCACATCGCTGGAGTTCCGCATACCGGATCGCGACGAGTCTCTCATCGACCGGTCGCTGGACAAGGCGCCGCGACCGTCCACGGGTGCGCCTCTGATTAACGAGCTCCGAGAACTGAGTCCCCGCGACCAGTATCTGGGCATCGTCAACAGCATCGCGGCCACCTTCCCAGCCCTGCGCCGACTGCACATTTCCTTTGAGGGCTCCGTCCGCCGGGTCCCTGTGCCGCGGCCGAACGTCACGACGCTTCTCATCTCCACGCTCGGCGAGGTGGACGCCGATGAGCTCCAGTCGCTCGTGCTGGGTCCTATCGATGCCATGCCCCGGGAGATTGAGAAGCAGATTCTGTTCTACCAGTCACTGTATACGGCACTGCTGAGCGCAGAGAGCCAGAAAGGCGAGGTCAAGGAGGTTGAGCACCTGCGGAGCGACGGACGCCCGGGATGGACAAAATTTTGGCGTTCGTTGGAGACGGCAGAGGGTGGCAAGGCGGGGTACTGGGTCTGCAAGCATGGCTGAAGGCGGGCCACCCCAGGTCGTATAAGCATCGCCTTGTCGGGGCGCATCACCTATATCCAAGGCATTTTCAGGTTCAAACAGGTGTCCGTACAGCGGCCCCTCATCTTCAAGCAGGCCTCGCCTGGAAGCTTCTCCATTCGGTATCCCTTCAAATGCGGTTAAGCGGGTGCGGAGAAGAGGAGGGCACGGCGGCCGAGTCCTGCGCCGTGCGGAGGCTCGTCCCTTTATGCCCTCCCCCCCTCGTCCGATGACATGTCATATAACAGCCAGTGCCGGCGTTGCGTGTTTCCTATGGTTCTCGGAGTTTGTAGGGATCCCTTTATGCAGTTTGTTTGCCGCGGCTGCTAGGATGGCAAAAGCCAGCTCCAAAGGCATGACGGCGTGGTCTCTCCAAGGTCTCCGGGCACATGATTTGATGGGTTCGTCGGGGAGGGGTTCTCTCGGATTGATATTTAACAGAGTGCTGCCGCACGTTTTTTGACTTGTGACGCAGACGTACGCACACGCTCGGTGACTCTCAGTCTGCAGCTCAACTCATCTTCGGTCGGTAGCGTAACTAAAACAGTCATTCCAACGGCGAGCAACGGTCAACAACTAGGGACGATCGATATTCGAGAAAAGGAACGGATCGGAGCATCGAGAAGGCCCGCGCCCGAGGTGACTCCATATTTTCCCTGCCCGAAAAGGCCCGCCGCACGTCGCCCGTCGCCCGTAGGCCATCGCCGGCCGCGGCCATGATGTCCCCTCTATCGAGCATGAACCACTGGTGGTGGCACTTCCTCGAGAACCACGTGTACCGCATCCCGCAGCCGCCGAAGCGCACGCGCACGAGGCCGATGCAGGTGCTCTGCGTCGGCCCGCCGCGCAGCGCGACCGAGTCTCTGCAGCAGGCGCTGCTGACGCTCGGGTACGACCACACGTACCACGGGTGGGACATAGTCTACGACGAGCCGCCGATCCCGGCGACGGGGTGGGTGCGGCTCGCGCGGAAGAAGTGGTACGGTGGCGGCGGCGGCGGCGGCGGCGGCCGGGACAAAGCAGAGAAGGGGGAAAAGGGAGAAGAAGAAGCAAAGGGGGTCAAGGGGTCGGAGTCGGAGTCGGAGTCGGGCGACTGCAGCATCTCGGCGGCCGAGTTCGACGAGCTGCTGGGCCACTGCGTGGCGGTGACGGACGCGGCGGCGAGCTGCTTCGCGGCGGAGATGATCCGGGCATACCCGGAGGCCAAGGTGGTGCTCAACGTGCGGCGGGACCTGGACGCGTGGCACCGGAGCGCGGTCAAGACGCTGGTGCACGTCAACGAGAGCTGGAGCTTCTGGGTGGCGAGCCTGCTGGACCGGGAGGCGTTCTGGGCGTGGCACGTGTACGAGCGGTTCCTCTGGGCGCTCTTCTTCCGGGCGCCGGACGGGGACATGGCGAGGGCGATTAAGAGGAACGGCAAGTGGATCTACCGAGGTGAGTTTGGGCATTGTTCGTCGTCTTTTTCACTGCCCCTTCTTTGCCTCATATTAGGCTTGGACTGAAGGGGGGGGGAGACTGAGGGAACTACGTGGCTAATCGTTGTGACGCGGGGTTACAGAACACTGCGACATGATACGGGGCATGGTGCCGGCGGATCGGCTGCTCGAGTGGTCGGCGGACGAGGGGTGGGAGCCGCTGTGCAGGTTCCTGGGGAAGGAGGTGCCGGACGCGCCGTTCCCGCACGCCAACGCGGTCGGGCCGGGGGGCGGGTGGAAGGCGAGGGAGGAGATGGCGACGAAGCGGTGGGTGGAGGGGGCGCTGACGAACCTGATCCTGATGGGCTTCGCCTTTGTCGGCGGGTGCGCCTTGTGGATGCGGTGGGGGAGGTGAAGAAGACGCGGAACTCACTCGGTGGCGTTTCCGTCGACGAAAACGTCTGAGGCAGATGAGGAGAGGGGGCAGGGTTGTTGGATAGTTTTATGATGAACGTGTGTGTAATGTAATAGTTTATTGAAGACGTGGACGGGGGGAGAGGGGGGAGAGGCAAGACTCATCTGAACGTCGGCGTTTTTTTGGTTGTAGACGATGACTGACGGGGATGGCGATGGTTGACCGTCGTATTTTATAGAAATACTTTGGGATTGGGGGACGTCTTTTTGTGTGTAAAAGCAGCTTGAATCACACGTGGTTCTATATGATATGATGTGATATATACATGTCAACTTTGAGAGCAGACGCCAGCTGTGGTGTCTTTGTCGGTTGGTCTGCTTGACTGTGTCTTTTGTGATTCACTCGGATGTTCTTGACATGCTCACCGACGTACTCACCGACATGCTCACCGACATACTCATAGGTACTCTGCTTTCGATGGTAGTATCATGGATGGTTGCAACGCAACGCGGGATGCTGTGAGGGTGAGATTTCGGCGGATGAGAAGAGAGTCTGCTGTTTAAGAAGCTGGGTTCAATACTGACTGAATGTACTCTTGACTGCATTCCCTGTTGAGCGGGAATCCATCTGCTGGCCGATCCCACAAACTCTGTCGATGTTGTTGCAACACACCGTTTTTTCTTCCCAAAGATTGTTAATTAAAGACACAAAAAAAAAAAACCCCGCTTTGGCCAACTTTCACCAATCGAGGAATGCAATGCTCCCTACGGATACTCCCCTCAACGCCCAGCCAAGCTTGGCGACACGTGATGAGACACTTCCAGATTCAGGTCCGCCCGCAAAATTTCAGGGGGGGATTTCGCAATTCCAGGATCCGAATTGTCGAGGGAGAGAGGGAGGGACGGGGGGACAAAATTGCGATTGCTTCACCCTTTTCCCACCCCGAACTTCCATCTAACCCACACCAGAAACCATCCTCCCTTGATGAAGACTGGAGCCTCGTCCGCGCTGAACGACGTGAGCAACAGCCATCAGTGAGACATCAAGAACAGGATCTACCTTATGTGACGAGGGACTCCCGGACGAAAAAAACCTGCAAAACAAGAAAAAAAGGCCGAAAAAGGCCGAGAAAAAGAGAGTCATGGACGCCGCCTTCAGACGCAAACCCCTGCCGGGCCCTCCCCCAGGCCCGCCTCCGCCGCCCGACTTCGACCCCTTTCCCCAACGCCACCAGCCCCTCCGCGGCGCCCGGTCGACGCCGAACCTCCGGCCGTCGGGCGCCGCGCCGCCGTCCGTCTACGACCCGCCCCCGGCCTACGAGGAGTTCCCGGGCGTCGACTCACGCGGAAGGCTCGCCGTTGGACCGCCCTCCTCCGGTCCTGGTTTCGGGAGGGCGCCCTCGCCGTCACCCGCGCGCCAGGAGTATCGCCCGTATCGCCCGCAAGCCCCGCCGTCGGACCCCTCGGCTTTCGGAGGGTACCTAGCGGCCGAGCCTGTCTGGTCTGCGCGTCCGGAGATACTGCCGTACCGGCCGCAGCCTTCGTCGAGCTTCGGCCCCGGTAGCGGGCAGCCCTCGCATTCGCCTTCGCCTGCGCCGTCGGACCACGGAGGGTACTTCCCCGGGCCCCCCGCGGCCGCTGCTCGTCCTGAAAAGTCGGCGCCTCACCAGCTCCAGACGTCCTCGTCGTTCGGCCCCGAGAAGCAGTCGCTCGCACCGCCCAGTCCCGGACCACCACGCTTCCCCGGCCCGCCGACCGCGCAAACCTTCCCCGTGGCCGCGCACTGCCCTTCTCCCTCACCCTCACACGCTCCTTCGGAAGCGCCCGCGACCGCGACAGCGACAGACGCCCAGGCCGCGGAAAAGTCCTTCTGGCAGACCGCCCTCGACGAGACAAAGTACTTCGCCGGCGGCCTCGTCAGCCACCCGTTCGAGTACACCAAGCACCACTCCATCCTCCGCCACTCGGGCGCGCTGGTCTGGTACCGCGGCCCGTCCACGTCCGTCACCGTGACCGTCTTCTCGGACGCGCCGCTGCCGCCGACGCGCACCGTCTGGCTGCAGCAGAAGGGCTTCTCGGGCGGCATGGGCATGAACCTCAAGTCGCTCGTCGGCGCGACCACGTCGTGGCTCGACGTCACGCCCTCGACGCGCGCGGCGCCCGCCGACCTCGCCGACGGCGACGAGCGCGGGTGCCAGCGCGACATTAAAAAGTTTCTCAAAAAGGCGCCCAGGAACCTGGCCGGCCACGCCCCGAGGGAGACGCACGTCGTGCGCATCCCCGCCGCCGCCGACGACGGCTACTTCCGCCTCGTCCTCTGCTCCGGCGGCGGCGGCGGCGGCGGCGGCGGCGGCGGCAAGCGCAAGGTCCTCTGCCCGAGCCCCGTCTTCCGCGTGGCCAGCACGTCGACGGACGCGAGCGTCGTCCGCGGCGCGAGCCTCGCGAGCATGCCCCTCGAGATGGGCATCAAGGCCGGCTCGGTCGTCGCGGCGACGGTCGTCAACAAGTACATCGGCCCGGCCGCCGCCGTCGTGCAGGCCCGCGCCAAGACGCTGTCCAAGGCCAGGGTCGTGACGAAGCACGCGGCGCACGTGGCGCAGGCCAAGGCCGGCATCGACAAGTCGGGCATCAGGACGCACGTCGCGGCGTGCGAGGACCGGTACGCCGGGGGGCGGGCCGCGGGGTACGACGCGTGGCGGACGGGTGGCGACGACGGCGGGTTCCAGGAGGCGCCGCCTGAGGTCGTCGGCTCGGACGACGGGCCGACCGAGCCGTTCCCCATCAGGTTCAGCGGGAAAGTCACGCGGGGCACGGGGCGAGGCGGGGCGGAGCTCGGGGTGCCGACGGCGAACCTGACGGACGTGCCCGAGGACGTCAGGGTGCGCATGCGGGGCGTGTACTTTGGGTGGGCGCGCGTCGTGGCGCCGTCTCGCGCCGCCGCCGCCGCCGCCGCCGCCGGCGGGCTCGAGGCGGTGTCGGCTGAGTGGCACGAGAGCCTCGTGACGGTCGGCCCGGCGCCGTACGCGACGCCGCGGGTGGCGGCCAAGAACGTGGCGACGGTGCACCTGATCCACGAGTTCGGGGGCGCCGTGTTCTTCGGGGCGCGGCTCGAGGTGCTCGTCATGGGCCAGCTGCGGGGGTCGGCGCCGGCGGCGGACGGGTCGGACGCGGCGCTGGCGGCGTACGCGGCCGACGTGCTGCTCGCGGTGGCCAGCCTCAGCCGCGACAACTGGGGCCCGGCCGAGACGCGCGAGAGGCTGCGGGCGGCGCGGAGCGAGATGAGCCTGGCGGACCGGTACGTCGAGGCGAGGGACCGGGTGCAGAAGCAGGTCGACCGGGTGCCGCTGCACCTGGCCGGGGTCAGGACCGAGGGGGCCGCGTTACGGGACCGGGCGTTTGGGAACGGGGGGCTCTGGATCCCGAGGTGAGGCTTGTGTGTGTGTGTGTGTGTGTGTGTGTGCGTCTTGGGTTTGAGTTCGGCTTCAGCCAGCGAGCATTTGGAGACGTGTTTTATTATCTTGTAATCAAAAGAATAGATTCAGGCGGGCGTGGGTTTCTGGCATTTACATGTACTACTGCGTGTTGTCTTGACCGAGGAAATGTGACTTGCGAGTCTCTTTGGTTTAGTTAGCCATGAATGACCTAAGAAACCGTGACTTTAGTATACATACTAACACCATTAGGAATCCAGCATCATTGCATAACAAGGCCTCGCCGCTTCTTGAGCCGGGCGTAGTCGGCCTAGTCTGTCTGAGCTGTAGTATCAGAGCTGGGTATGACGGTAGGTAGGTTGGTACGTACCCAAGAAGGGTAGGTAGAAGAACCGCACCGCCCGGGGACCCGCCGTCCTCCACTCTCCCAAGTCGGCGCCCCACCCGGCATTTTCCACCCCATCGGGCCCGTGCTCGTCCCCGACCGACCTGGGGTCACCCCCGGGGCCACCCCAACACACGACCCGCAAAGTCCATCGTGAAAACTCTGCAAAGAAAAAAAGTCTTGCCTCATATGAACCCGGGCCCTCTACTTCCGCCCCCCCATCCCGAAGACCGCACCATTCTTGACTGCTAGTTCCGTCGACTCATTCCAACAGCAGTTCCACATCTGGAACTCGCTCCAACCATGGCCGGTTGGCCCAATGGCAAGGCGTCTGACTACGACTCGCCGATCTAAGATCGGGCTTCGTGTAATCAGGAGATTCTGGGTTCGACCCCCAGGCTGGTCAATTCTTTTGTCTCGTTTGTCATGGTGAGTTGAGGGAGGATCTTTTCGTTTTTGCCCTTTACTACCTTACCTACTACCTACCTACTACTCCCATGTATGCCAGCTACCACGTCACGCACTATACATGACCTAATACCAACCAATTCGAGGCAACCAACTCAGGCTGCATAACCTGTGGCTTATAAGACAAATCGTTCATCTCATCTCATCCTTGAACCAAGACTCTGTTGCCGTATTCTAGTTTAACGCTCACTCATTCATTCACCATACCAACTCGGATGAATCATTGACAATTAGAAATTATAATTAGTGCGGTATACTACATAAATCACACGCGCCTGGGGGTATCCAATCTCGTACGCCTGGGAGACGTCCCAACGCTAAGCCCCCACAGCATCCAACACACCCGGCTAGACCCTTAGGCGTGGATGGCCTGCTGGACGTGGGGGTACACGCGGACCATCTCGTCGTAGAGCTGGGGGTGGTCGCGCATCAACACCTGAGGGTCCCAAGCCGAGGCCACAAAGATGGTGTCGATACCGCTTGAGATGGGCGTCGTGAAGATGTTGGCAATCTGCAGGCCGATGAGGAAGGAAAAGGCAACGACGAGGGGCGTGTAGTTGCCACTCTGGTTGTAGGCGGGGTGGGTGAAGACCATGTAGAGATAGGCGAGCAGCGCGCACGCGTAGCCGATGAAGGTGGCACCGAACGAGAGGACGGGGCCGATGAGGCATTCCTGGACAACGGTCAGCTACTAAGTCGGTGTACAAGAGAGGGTGAAAGATAAGGTATATGGAAAGGGGGAAGGAAGGGGAAAGAAAAAAATGGTTACTCACGTTGATCAGAGCGTCAATGCCGCGGTCCTTGATCATTCTCCACGTGTCCTTGGCGGCGGGGATGTAGGCCTTGCCGTAAAGGGCAATGTGGGAGAAGGCGTATCTGTTGAGGAAGCTGACGGCCCAGTCGAGCAGCGAGATGAGGCAGCCCAGGATGCAGAAGAGGACGTAGCCGACAATGTTGCCGTCGCCGGCAGCCTGGGAGCGGGCGACGGAGCAGAGGTGGCGCAGGAGGTTGATGACGGCGACGATCAGGCTGCCGAAGCTGATGGAGCCGAAGCTGTGGGTCAGGGAACGCTTGAGGGCGCCGCGGGTGGCGCCCTTGGGGAAGTTGTTGACGCAGAAGTACCAGGAGCCGTAGACGCCCGAGATGGTGACGTGGATGACGTTCTTGAGCACCTCGGAGATCCAGTACATGGCAAAGGTGATGAAGACGAGGAGGCCGATGACCTTGGCCTGGCTGCACTGGCCGCTCCGGCACTGCGGGTTGTTTTGCGAGGGCTGGTACTTTGAGTAGGTGGCGACGAGGGTGACCGAGTACCAGGCGGCGAGGGCGGCGGCGAGGATGCCCCCGAGGAAGGAGACGAGGTAGACGTGGCCGTACTTCTTGGAGACCTTGATGGAGGTTTTGAGCATGAGGGCGGAGAAGGGGATGCGAGGGATCCAGCTGATGAAGGCGAAGACGAGGAAGACGCCAAAGATGAGGAAGACGATGCCGCCCGAGTAGTAGCGGCGGGAGAGCATGTAGATTGCGGTGACGAGGGCGAAGACGATGTTGAGGATGCCCGTGACCCAGATAAAGGCCTTGGGGAACAGGCGGGCCATCCAGACGTAGGCGTAGCTCAGGACGATGGCGACGGCGAGGACGAAGGCGAAGAGGACGATGGTGTGCGTGCTGAGGCCAAAGGTGTTGCCGCCGTCGTAGATGCCGCCGCCATTGAGGTTCTTGGTCGCAGAGTAGCCGGATATCGTCAGGCCCGAGATGGCGGCGAAGCCGAGGAAGACTGCGATGAACTGGGGTGTGGGGTGTTAGCACCGTCGTGGAACAGGATTGGCATTGTCGCAAAGGATTGGCATCGTCGCGACAGGGGCGGGATAGCCATCTTCGCGACAGAAAGGGTGGGGGGAGGGAAGCGGTACCAGAATGGCGGCCCAGATATCATTGTATTTGGGCTTCTCGATCTTGAAGGCCTCCTCAAAGGTGTACTTCTCCGGGTCGTAGCCCGGGGGCGGCGCATTGTACCCGTAGCCATTGCTGCCGTCGTCGTATCCTTGCGGGGGCGGCTGAGGGTAGCCCTGCTGGTACTCTGGCTGGTAGCCGCCGGCGACGCCGTTGCTGTTGTTGTTGTTGTCATACTGCTGGGCGTTCTTGGGATCGTAAGGCGGCTGCTGAGGAGGCGGGCCACCGCCGTAATAACCGGCCGACTGGCCGTATGGTTGCGACATGTTACGGGCGGAAAGGAGTCGACGACGATGCTGGACCGGAGGGGGGACGACGAAGAGGTAGGTTAATGGTAGAAAAAGCAGAATGCCCCCGTTTGGCACGCACGAATGGGAAGTGAGTAAGATTAAGGTGGTGCTCTGTACACCGTAGAGAGAAGGAAATGAAGAAGAGAAAAGACGGGGCTTTTGGTTCTCAGGCGCGTGGAATGATGGGCGGTTTCGTTTTATTCCGTGTCCATGACGGAGCCATTTGACGACAGGTACAGGTACAGAGTACTGTACTCTGTACCAAGGTAATAACGGGAGCAGGTGGCCCCCTTCTCTCTTTGGAGACTGGTTCCTTCCATCTTGGTCCCCTCTCCTCCTTCCCTCTTCCCTCCTTCCCTCCTATGGTCCGGGCGACAGTCCGTCCGTACTGGAACAGCTCCGGCGCCCTGAACTTGCTTGTGGGTACCTACAGTAGCTACATAATGTACAGGTAGCTAGGTTGTTTAGGTAAAATGTACGGAGTAGGTCGGCACCTTAATTCCAGCGCAAGTACCTCCTACCCTGTACTTGGTAATGTAGAAACCAATCCGGCTAGCCTACCACCCGTGCGCTGCGCATGGTAACGTCATTGGGCAGACCAAGACGGGAACCGGGCATCGACAGGACAGGCACAGGGGGTACGCGTCGAATTGCCGATAGTCACGTGCCAAGGCTTGTCTGGGCCTTGATGGTCTTGGCCAGTTCCCCACTGTTCTCCACTGTTCTCCACTAGTCCCCACCCGAAGGACTCACAGACAGACTTTAGTACTTGGCTTATGTAAGTGCAGGGACATTACAGTACGTACCTGTTCTCTACCTGTACGTATTGTTATCACTCCGTAGACACTCCGTTGGATTCTCCGTATGTTTTTGAGATGGGACTTTTACTCTCTCTAACCCGTCCATCAACGCTAGGTAAGGCATACATGGGATGAACCGGTCTTCTGAACCGAGCCCTAGGTATTATTCACTCCCTGCTCAGTCCGACAACCATCCGATTGTGTTACAGAGAGACCCCGGCGGCACACAGGCCGCTGGCGATGCCGCCAGTGCGACGCAACATGACATGTCCACAGAGACATGTCCACAGAGTAACAAGGCACATTGCCCGTACATGAGACTCGAGACAGCTTTCTCGGGTATCGGCACATCCAACACGCCCAGTCATCTCGGCCAAGCTCCCAACATCTCCCACACCACCCTACCCACCAGCCCCGGCCGCCCACTTTCTGCCCTGCTCAGATTGAACCGTTCTTTATCCCGCCGTACTGCGTACGTAGTATTCATTAAAGATTGTGGGGCCCTTCGGTTCGCAGGGAACTCCATCGAATAAACACCCAGGATGCTACGCTACGTAGTAAGGCCATCCAAGGTGCGGGAACTTCTCATTATCTAGCACAACAGAAACCGGATAGGGATAGGGGCTGGTCTCAAGTCGTCGAACGTCGACCCCTCTGGTCGACGCTCGACTAACTACCAAGCGGATTTCAAGCATCTTCCTACATCTGCTAGTCCATACCATCATCATCATCATCATGGTGCCTCTTCAGTCTCACAATTACTACACACCACCATTACAGTTGCCTCTTCCCGCTCATCACCAAAACACGGCCGCTACATCCCAGCTTGTCGCAGGTTCGGAGGCTTCGGAGCACGGGGCAGCTGCACCCGATGCCTCAGGTCCGGGTGGCCCGCCGGGAACTCGGGGTAGCTGGCGTCGCGCTTGGGAAACACCTCCGGGTCCTCCGACTCGTCGTCCGTTAAAAACGCTGCCGCGTCCTCGTGCTCGTTCTCGTGCGCGGCCGCACGCCCGTACTCGCCGCGCCGGCTCGCGGGCCCGCCCGCCCGGCCTGGCCCCAGTCCGCCTAGCCGCACCCCGTTGTTGCTGATGCTGTCCTGGTACGCCATCGCCCTGGCGCTGAAGACGGCCTCCTCGCCGCCGCCGCCGCCGCCGCCGCCGCCGCCTGCCACGCCCCAGCTCCCGGGGTGCGGCGTGTTCGCGCCAGTGTGGTATCTAGTGTTGCTTGCCTGAGGCGGCGGCTGCGGCTGTGGTTGTCGATGGAGACCGGCCTCCTGCATCCGCAGAGCGCCCGGCACCCCCGCGTCCTCTTGTCGGGGCCGTCTCCGTGATTTACGCGGTACGCCCAGCCAGTCCCTCTCGTCGGTCGGACGACTCGTCGCCGCGCTCGGTCCCGCATAGCCGTTCTGTTCAAAGGCCACCCGAACCGGCGACCGTCCAAGTCCGATCGGATTCGCCGACGCCGCAGCGTGCACCCCGCCGTCATACGTCTCCCGGCGCCGGTCTCTGTGGTCGACCTGCGTCGCGGCGCGGGGATGGAAGCCGTCCGAGGCCGCTCTTCCGTGGACCGACCGCGACGACGCTCGCCGATGCTGCCGCGGCGCCACGTCGGACCCGCCGAGTATGTCGTAGACGATGCTCTCGAGCTCGCTCCGCAGCTCCGGGTCGATCCGCGACTCCCGCGCCGATCCGGGGCCCGCCTGCGCTCTGTTGCTGAACGCCGCCCCCGCCGCCTGGTTCTGCGGCTGGAGCCTCCTCTTGCCCTCGATGAACTGCCTAACCTCCTGCATCAGCGCGTCCTGCTCACCGCCGCCGCCGCCGTCCCGCTCCGCCCAGGCCGCGTACCCCGCCCTCCTGTCGCCGCCGCCGCCGCCCATCCGCGACGGCGCCCTGCCGGGATCCGAGTGCGACTCGGACTGGCTCATCTGTATCTCCCGGCGGATGTCGTCGACCGCGTCCCGGATGTCCGTCTTGAAGCTCCTCTCAATGTCCTGCCGCAGCCGCTCCATCTCCCACTGCTGCCGTTCCGCCTGGGCCCGCACCCTCTGGGCCTGCCGCAGGTCCTCTGCGTGCTGGCCGTCAATCTCGATGGCCCCGAGCCGCCGCTGGAGGCCTTCCAGGTCGTGCTCTTGCGGGGGTGCTTCGGTAGGCGGCGGTCGCCGCCGGCGTCGTCGGGGCGGAGGGGCGGGTTCGGAAGGCAGAGGCAGATCGGGCGGGTTCTGGGCGGGCGCGTAGCCGCCATAGTACTGGGTACTCGGGTCGGGATAAGGATACGGGCCTGGCGGGACTGCAGAGAAGTGTGCCGGGTTCGGCGGAGCATATCCATACGCGGCCGCCGGGTGCCACGGCGGGTGGGGTTCGTATACGGGAGCCGGTGCGCTGTTGCCATACGGCCCAGGCCGGTCGCCATTCCACGGCACCGAGCGCGGCAGCGGCGCAAACGGGTTCTCGCGCGCCATGTCGTTCTGGCCGGGCGGTAAAGTGCCACTGCGCGGGTGCTGATGCTGAGATTGGGGATGGGTGCCGAGTGGCGCCTGTGGTAGCGAGTACGGGTCTTCCGTCGGTGGTAACGGCCTGGTCGGAATGCCGTATGGCATATACGGAACAGCTTGACCGCCCGATCGCGGCGCGTATCGGTTCTCGTTCCAGTCGCCTTGGTCGGCGTAGGTCTCGTTGGGCGCCGGGTCGCTGCGGGGAAGACGTTTATGACGGCGGGGAAGAGTTCTATGCCGGCGGGTGATGACGCTCTCCCTGTCGTCTCGGTAGGTGGACTCTTCGGAACCCGAGTCGCTCCAATCGCTGCCGTTGTTGCTGTCCCCAAAGAGGCTCTGGAGAGGTGCTGCGTTGCGGCTCCCTTCGAGGCCGGGGTACGGCGGCGGGGCGGCCAGTTGTAGGTGATGCTGTGACGGTGCAATCTTGTACATGTTCGCGCAGTATGTCTTGTCTCCCCCTTGACCGGTGAGCCGAGAGGTAATGTCCCTTGCGTTGCGCGAAGCCCTGCGGGCCGGTTCTCATGAGTGACGTGGTTCAGCTACGAATCCATGGGTCATCAGTCGATGGGGAGCTGGATCTGGATCAGGGCAACCGGTTCGGGTGCACTGCCGTAGAAAGGACGGGCGTCGGCGGACTTTTTGAAAGATATCATGCGCTGCTTGGATACGTGGTCTAAGATATGATAAAAAGCGCATCGACCTTGTCAGCACTCAAGCCGTCAACCCTTTTTGTCCATGTCGCATGTGTGTGTGTCCTGCTGGCGTTGCATGCTGCCATATACGGTTCTCTCTGATGCGAGCCTCTGATACGAGCGCTGGCCCGGGATGCCGACTGCGTAGAGGAGGGTTAGTTCGCCAACCCGCTTCCCCATTACAATCTTCCCAAATCAGCTCAGCACATTCTCGGGCTGCCTCTGTCCTCGGTTGCCTCATCGGGGGCGCAGTGTCTGCCTAGCCACAGCCTGCTTCTGGGGGATGCAGAGCTCAGCCCACTGTATGGTGTCTCCCGGGATTTCCACGCCCGGTAGACACCATACAGCATTTCGGACATGTCATCTGTTTTGGGCGTTCGGCATTAGCGCTAGACGGTGTATGGAGCCATGTCAGCTCTGCTTCGCAGCATCGAAATGCAGCCACGTTGCGGGACCCGTCATCCTGAACTCCAAAGCGACCCAGACGGTTTTATCTTGGTTGGAAATGGTTGTTGGGTCTCTCGTAGAGGGTCGAGCGGTTGGGGGGGGGGGAATTGGGTAAGACTTGCAGAAGATACCGTCCGTCTGTAGTGACACGACAGATCGCACCAGGAGCACCACCAGACCGTGATTGGACGATCTAGAGGTTCGTGAGATTGGCAAGGAATCCAACGATGCCACTTGCTTGATTACAAGCAGGCTATCACGCAAAAGACATGCATGCGATGGACCCCAACAGCCCACAGCGAGGCGATGCATGCCGCGGATTTGCGAACTGGTCTCGAGTGAGGCTGTCGGACCAGTGAGAAGTCGTTCTGACATCCAGCGGCGGGGTCAATTGGCCTCTCAAGAGCTTCCTGCGTACCGAAATGTAATAAAACATGCTTATGATGTGCATTAGCTGTTGCCCGCCCATGCGCATATGATGGGAAGTGTTCGCGTGGAGAATCGGTTTACTTCGCCGTAGGGCACATCCCGAGACATTATCGGATCTTGTGTATCATTCATGTCCCTTGTAATTCTATTGGAATCGGAAACCCAATTGGCCATTGTTTTCGGGTTGCGATCATCCCTCCTCGCACCTCTGAACACTCATCATCTTACCGTGTAGGTCACTCACCATCCGCATCCCCAACAACCCGCAAAGAATACATTCTTGGTGGTGACAGTAGTCCACAGAGGGGCGACAACCGGCAGTTGGGACAGGATGGACCCCCTCAGCATCACCGCGTCGACCATCACCGTGATCCAGTCGCTCATCGAGGCCTACAACACGATCAAGCACATCAAAGACCTCCCCAAGGCCTTTGCCGAAGTGGGCCGCAACCTCCCCCTGGTCAAAGAGACGCTTGACCTCGCGCAGCAGGCCCTCGACGCCGACGGGCCCGACGAGGACGTCCAGAGCGCCATCCGGCCCGCCCTCGCCGAGTGCCTCAAGCGGGCAAAGACTATCAAGGACATCTTTGCCGAGATCGAGCCCGGACGTCAGCAGGACAAGAGCGGCGGCGGCGGCGGCGGCGGCGGCGGTAGTGCGAGGGAGTGGTCCGCCTTTGTGCGCTTCTACCGCAGAAAGGTCGTGCCCTTTGGAAAGGCGCACAAGGTCGAGGCCCTGATGCGGGACATCCTGAGCAAGCTCAAGGTGCTGGCAATCCACCGCGTCTTCAAGGCGCACGCCGAGTCCCTCGGGCAGATGGAGAAGCTGGAGGGCGCCATCAGGGCCCTCGCCGAGGTCGAGCCGTCCCTCCCGGACTCCGAGTTCGACGGCGCCGGCCCCGGCACGCACGTCGCCCAGCACATCTCCGACAGCGGGCGCGGCCTCGTCTCGACCGGCGACCAGGCCGAGATCGCCATGGGGAACCAGACCAAGTACCACTCGGGGGGCGGGGCCATGAACTTTGGTATGGACTTTTTGAGATCGCAAACCAGAGACTGAGGGGGGGGGGGCCGTCCGTCTGTCCATCGGAGAGAGCTGACGCGTGAGCTGGGACATGTAGCGTATTACGGTCATGACACGACACGGACCGGTTAGTTCAAGCCATATATAACCCCCTGCCCCCGGGCTCTCTGAATAGCTTCGTTCACACACACCCACAAAACAAAAGAGTGCGATCCCAAATCCAGCCCGGTCGAGTGGCTGAAGCACGTCTCGAAGCCGCTCGATTTCGAAAAGACCCATGCCGAATCGTCCCAGATCGCCCAGAGGACCCCCGGGGCCGGTCGGTGGTTTCTGAACTCCGCCGAGTTCCGAGAACAGTGGCGCGACGGCAACTTGCGGAGGCTGTGGTGTCATGGCATTCGTAAGCAACACGTTCCCAAACGAAGCGGAACATCCTGTGGGTTTGGACACTAATGCGTTCCTTTTTTTCAGCGGGAACGGGCAAGACTGTGTTGTCGTGAGGGATCAACCCATCTCCTTGTGTTCACCCGTCGTCTGCCAAAAAAAGGAAACGAATTCGCTGACGAGGGGAGTGTTTTCCGTCTCCCAGGTCCATAGTGATAAACCACCTCCGGGCTCGCTTCTCGTCCAACCCCGAAGTGGCCTGCGTCTACATCTACTTTGACCACAGACAACACCAAGACCACCGTCTGACGAAGCTGCTATGCAGCGTCATCCTCCAGCTATCGCACGGCGGCGCCGACCGTCTCCTGTCCGCCAAGATCCAAGAGGCGCACGGCGCTTGGAAGAGCAGCAGCCGTCAGATGCCGTGCGAGCGCGACTTCCTCAAGATGCTCAAGTCCCAGGCAAAGGGCTTCAAGAGGATCTTCTTCGTCGTCGACGCGCTGGACGAGTGCCTCGACGACCTGGAAACCAACACCCTCAACGGCTTCCTGGAGGCGTGCCGAGAGCTCCCCGACAACTTCCGCCTGCTGTTCACGTCGCGGCCCGTCACCAAGTTCGCGACGCTGATCGACCCCGGCCGCGAGCTCCGGATCGCCGCCGACGCCGGCGACATCGACTCGTACCTCCGCAGGTTCATCGAGAGCCGTCCCCAGCTGAACGGGATAGTCGACAAGGGGTGTAAAGCGGACCCGTCGTTCAGGGACAAGGCGTTGGCGACCATCACGGACAAGTCCCACGGAATGCAAGTGTTTCCTCGTCGCCGCGATTACCCTTTGTTCGTCGCACTTCCCGCTGACCGTGGAAACCAAACACTCCCAGGTTCCTCCTCGCGCATCTGCACATCCAATCCCTGGCTTCTACTCACAACCTGGCCGGGTTCAAGAGCGCATTGGCCCAGCTGTCCACAAGCCCGGATGAGGTGTACGCAACGGCGTTGGAGCGGATCAAGAAGCAGGACGGGCCCCGGCGAGAGTTGGCGATGAAGGCGCTCAACTGGCTGGTACACGCCGAGAGACAGCTCTCCGTCGACGAGCTGGCGCACGCCCTGGCGATCCACAGCGGTGCGGGGGAGTCTAGGTCCCCGGCGTGGCAGCTGCCCAAGGCATCAGAGATCGTCGGCATCGAAGACGCTCTTATATCGGCATGCGTTGGCATCGTGGTCGTTATAGCAGACACAGAATACAACAACAACAACAACAACAACCAGCGGATCGTCCGTCTGACCCACGGGACCGCCGGGGAATACATAAAAAGGAACCAGGCCGTCGTGTTCCCGAACGAAGACTCCATGTCGCCGTCGCTGCTGACGAGGACCTGCCTGTACTGTCTCGCCGGGCTACCCATCAGCAACGAAACACCACCGAGGCCGAGTACGGACAACATCCGTCAACAGTACCCCCTCTTCAGCTACGCCGCCAACTTCTGGGGCCTTCACTTGGACAAAGCGACGGGCTCCAGGGGGGACCTGTACAGGCTGGCCTGGCGCTTCGTCTCGGACAGGCCCAGGCTCGAGGCCGCGGTGCGCGCCATGACGGACCCCCGGGTCGCGCACGAGGCCAACCTGTCGGGCGTGCACGTCGCTGCCTTCTTCGGCCTCGAGAAGCTGGTCAGGAAGGCCATCGCCAACAGCAGGGACATCAACCTCAACGCGCAGACGCGGCGCGGCGAGACGCCGCTGCACTGGGCGGCGACCCACGGGCGCCGGCCCTTTGCCGAGTTCCTCGTCCGCGAGGGCGCCGAGCTCAACGTCCCCAACGCCGACAAGCGGACGGCCCTGCACAAGGCCATCATGGCGGGCGGCGACGGGGCGCTGGTCGACGCGATCCTCGCCGCTGGCGGCCTCAACCTCGAGCTCGAGGACGCCGAGGGCTACACCTGTCTGCGGTGGGCGGCGCGGTACGGCCAGCTCAGGACGGTGGAGGCGCTGCTGGGTGCCGGGGCGGACGCGGACGCCGCCGACGCGGACGGCTACACGGCGCTGCGGTGGGCGGCGCACGAGGGGTACAAGCCCGTCATCAAGGCGCTCGTCCACCGCGGAGCCTCGGTCGGGGCCTCGGGCCGCGATGGCTGGACGCTGCTCCAGTGGGCTGCGCAGGAGGGCCAGGACGACATGGTCCGGTTCCTGGTCAAGCGCCGCGCGGACCCGGACGCCGCCGACGCCGACGGCCTCACGGCCCTGCGGTGGGCGATGCGATACCACCGTACGACGACCGCGTTGCTCCTGATTCAGGCCCGGGCGGACGTCAACAGGCCGGACAACAAGGGCGACCAACCGCTCCACGCAGCGGTGCGGGCCTGCTGTAGCCCGGGGGACGGCGGCGGCGGCGGCGGCGGCGGAGGTAGAGTCTCGATGAATCTCCTGTGGCTGCTACTGGAGAGCGGAGCCGACGTGAACGCGCAGGCCGGGGACCGCAGCCAAACGCCGCTGCACCTCGCCGCCTCGGCCGGGCGCGGCTCCGTCGTCTGGCTGCTCCTCGAGAACGGCGCGGACCCGAGGCGCCCGGATTGCCGGAACCGCACGGCGCTCCACTACGCCGTGGCGAGCGGCGATGTGGAAGTCTGCCGGATGCTCCTCCGGAAAGACGGCGACCACCTCGTCCACGCCGCGGACCAGCACGGACAGACGCCGCTCCACGTCGCCGCGGCGGAGGGGAACAGCAGCGCCGTCGTCGTCGTCGGACTGCTGCTGGAGCACGGCGCGGACCTGCGACGCGTCGATTCGAAGCGACGCACGGCTCTCCACTGCGCCATCCAGGGCGAGCACGCCGAGGTCTGCCGGGTCCTGGTCCGGGACGCCGGAGACGCCGGGGACATCCTCGTGCGCGCGGTGGACGACGAATGGCGGTCGTCGCTGCACCACGCGGCGTCCTGGGGCGACCTCGCCGTCGTCGGCATGCTCCTCGACCGAGGGGCGCCCGTCAACGCCCGCGACGGCCAGGGGCTGACGGCACTGCATGTGGCTGTATCTCAGGGGTACGAGGAGGTCGCCGACCTCTTGCTGCGGAGCGGGGCCGACGTGCGCGCCGCTGTCGCCAGACGGAAGAGAACGGCGATGCACATCGCGGCGCGCCTCGGGCACGTCGGCGTCGTCGAGGCGCTGCTGCGGCACGGCGCCCCGGTGGACGCGCGGGATGGCAGAGGGGAAACGCCCTTGCATCTCGCCGTCGCCAAGGGCCACGGAAAAGTCAGAGATTTCTTGGTCGAGCGCGGAGCCGACGTCCAGGGCCTGGACGGCAGAGCATCTACGCCGGTTCATCAGCAAGCCGTACCTGTACAATTTGGAGTGACGGAGACGATGGTCTTTCCAGTCAGCGGGGAGGAGAGGGTCCAACTGAACGGAACTCCGATCCAGGATGAATCGAAGAGCTGGTGGAAGGGGGACAAGCGGTTCGCTGCCCGAGTAGAGGACGAGTAGCACGGATGGACTGGAAATATCAACTGATAAATGCGAAAGCGCCACAAAGTCCATTTCCAGGTGCATCATGTACAGCGGGCTGGGGGGTTTTACAATTTGACCAAAACTTGCTAATAGCCTTTACCTTGACCGTAGAAAGGAGAATGTGTAACAATTTCATACAAGACACAGAAAGGAATGAAAATGGCCAACCAAATCAAAGGTTGGAAAAAGACTTTGCCGCCGTCCGAACCGTGTCCCCGTATCCCGCGCCTTACTGAAGGAGACCTTCTTTAACTCCAATAGATGAAACCCAAAAACAAGAAAAAAGGATAGGGCAGACCCCCGGCTCTCCGAGCCATGAACCACGGCCAAATGTAACGCTACTAAGGCTGCTGGCTCCGGTCCAATCTATCTCTGGCGGCGTCCACGACGCTCCTGTCGAGAGCAGGCGTGCTTCTTTGTCCGCCGCTCGCGTCGTCCTCGGCGATGCCGTCGTCAACCGCGACAAGCTCCCACCGCTTCATTCCGCCATCCATGCCGGGCCACAGGTCCGTCGGGATGTACTCGCCAATGTCTTGGCGGAAGCCCTCACGTTCCCGCCGGTCGTTCTCCATGAGTTTGTCGACGCTGTCCCTGGCCTTCTTCCATATGGTGGAGATTTTATCCTCCACCATGCGGCGCCGCTCCACCTCCAGGATCAGGTTGTCGTAGGCGTTTGAATACTTTTCGTAAAAGTCTCGGAGTTGGTCCATCTCCTCGAGCTTGTCGTAGATGGTGTACCGCTCGTCCTCCCACCGCTGCAGGAACTCCGCCTCGCTAGCGATGTAGCTGGCCATGCGACCGCCCATATCTTCCAGGGCAGTAAACGCATCTAGTGTCCCGAGGAATGCCGCCTTGATCTGCTCCGTCTGCTGCGTCATGGCGGCGAACTCTTCCTCCATGGCCTGCAGCCGCTCGTTGAGCTCCTGCATGACGCTGTCGACTTCGGAGGCATCGCTGACGACAATCTCCAGCATGTCTGCGCGGTCTTGCGATGTGATGGGATCGAGATCGGGCATGTGCGACTCTTGGTCGGCAATCACGCCGGATATTGACACGCTATCGCCGCCTTGCGACTGCGTTGCCTCTGCGGCCCTTCGACGGGCGAGGGCCGCGCCGCCTTCCGTTGTGCGGACCGCCGTGACGCAAAGGTCAAAATGCTTCGTAAGGGACGTCAGGAGTTGCGCCATGCTGTGTGAGTGATCGACGAGGGAGCCGAGAAATTCGGGGATGGGGTCGTAGGCAGACGAGTCGGAGGGTGCGCGGGGCAGTGGTGACGCTGCGATCGTCTTTTTGAGGAGCCGCAGGTCATCGTCGAAACGCAGAAGGTCGCCGTCGAAGGAAGTCTGGATGGACTTTGGTGTCGCCGTGTCAGCTGGGATACGAAGCATGGATAGGGAGGGCATGAAGGTCAGCATTTCGTACCTGCAGCTCGCCAAGGCTCTGCTTCAGAGCATCAACCATGACGTGAACGCTCTTCTCGTCCACAAAGTCCATCAGGTTGCGTCGCCCCTCGCCAGGTGGGCGGAAGACGGGCTCGACCGTTGTGTTTTTGAGCATGGCCATGGTCTCCTGAAGCTTCTCGTTGGTGGCGTCCATTGTCTTGACGAGGTTTTTGAAGTCGCGCTTGCCGGCATCGTAGGTCCTTTTAAGACCGCGACGGACCTTGATCAGCAGGGCCAGCTGGTCCGATATGGCGCGCTGCAGGAACTGAGTCTCGGCGTAGAGGACGACAGCCTCCTCGTGGGCTTGGCGGGCATCGGTGGCTATCTCGTTGGCGCGGAGGACGGCGGTTATCGACGATAAGGAGCGTTTGGCGGCAAGCAGGTGTTCCACAAGTGTCTCAACCGGCACAGGGTCGACGACAGCATCGGCGGATGTGGAGGAGGGCGCATCCCGGCGGTCTCTGGAATGTGAAAGGGAGCCGGAGTCTCGGCCGGCCGAGGTGGACGAGGCTGGGCTGCGGTGCGACGAGGAATTGGCCATGTTGAAAGTTGTTCACGACAGGCAAAGGTCATGAATTGAAGCGATGCATATTTAAAGGGAAAGCGGAGCAGATTAGTTGTGATATTAGGAACAGACGGGAGGGGTGTTGGATGAGAAGAGAAGATGGAGCGATAGCTGCGGGCGAGGAAGAAGGAAGAGACAAGATGGTGAGCGATGGCGACGGACGAAAGATGGTGTAGGTTTGTAGGTAGGTAAGTAAGTACCCGGGTAGGCAGAGGGCGAGGATGATGTCGCGATAAGGTTGGAGCTCGGTCAGGTGTGTTATCCTTATCGGCTCTCGGCGATAGCGATAACAGTACAGTGAGTCTCTGCTCTGCTCTGCTCCGTTCTGAGCCGTTCGCGGTGCAGCCTTATGTCACACAGGGAGCCAAGTGGGGACCTTCCCCTGGAACAAGTGAGCTTCGTAGGGATTTGATTGGTTCCAAGCTGCATGAATGGGGTCATCTCCACTGGGAGCTCTCCCCGTAGGTAGCTTTCTGTCTGTCATTTCTCCAGCGGACGCGATGCAGATGATATCACATTACCTGATTGTCGCTGCGAGCGAGATCTCTTCTTCTCCTTCCCAATGTCATCTCTCTCTCTATGTCTCTCTCCCACAAAACATCCGACGTCACGGTCTCAACCCAGTTCTGGATTAGTTCACCTCGCCATCAACATGTTCTAGAACCGCCAAAGACCGGGGGACTGGACCCACTGGGACGATCAACTGAAACACGCCTTCATTCAACATGCGCTGAAACCAGACGCCGTCTGACATGCACTATGCGTCAACTCCGGTTCTGGCAACCGAAGAAGCCCAGCCTCACCACCTCCACATCTATGAGCTTCAAGCTTCGTCATATCCGACAAGCCCCGGCCGCATGGAGTCGCGAATGATGGATCTGGTTCAAGCTTGAGCTCCGGCAGCCACCCGACATGCCATGTCTGGCTAGCCATGTGTGAGCCGCCACAAGCTAGGTTCCACGGGTCATTGTCAAGCGACTCTAGTCCGGATTCAACTGCTGCTCAATCCTCCTACCCAGGGCGCTATTTGCCCGTATCAGCAGACAGTTCGAGGTCCAAGGATGCTGTTGTTCTGGGTCCGTAATATTGCACCACCGAGCTGCTACATAGCCTGAGAGGGTGTGGTCTGGGAAGAAATGCAAGTAGTCTTCCTGCTTCGCGCCAAGCCATACAGGTTACTAATCGTGGCCCCTCCATAGCCCATGGACAATTTTACCACTTTGGTTCGACGTTGCGAACGTCTTTCCGGACCATCTTGGCTTGACCTTCGGCGGGCAAAGGCAGGCTTTCGTCAATTGCCGTATGAACGCCCCGAGTAAACCATGGAAGGGACAAGGGACATATGATGGATTGGCTACGCAATGGAGGGACGTTGTTGAAACAAGCCCACACCACTCCGAACTTGACGATTCAAATACCACAAGCGGCTCTATGCTGCATCAACAGAACCGCCAAGTCAGGTACCACGACCATCTAGGGCGCCGTTTGCCCTCTCGCTGCGACGCTAGACGAAGGACTATGTTGAGGGGCATGTTCAATGTTCGCAGCATTTACGAATTCGAAAGAGTAAATGGTATCTTTCCGCGATGATTTTGCCACAGAGAAGGAGCCGCTACCACGACAACCCGCATATTGAGATGAAGGCCACCAATGGCGTGACATAAGTCTTGTTGCGTGTCGATCGAAGAACACTGTTTCTGGAATCAGCCACCTACCTCACCCTTGATGCAGTTGGGGCGTTGTTGATCTCATGAATAATGCACATGGCACGAATACCGTCTCGGACTTGAACGGATAACCGACGAATCGGATGGGCAGCGCCATCTCTACTTGTACTATAGAGATGGGCTTTCCAGCAGTTTGTCGTGCTTGTCTACAGTCGTCTCGGCAGGAATCGTCCCAGAGGTGGGCATCGCACGAACCGTTACCAACCACCCAAATACTTGCGGCCCAATCCATTTCGACATAACACCCGCCATGACCAATGCGTCGAGTCAGGTTATGAAAAGCACCGTCTTGATTGAGTCAGGCGGGCACCGCTGACGAGAGCAATCATGCCGGCAATGGATGAGCTGTCTGCACCGCTCTAAGCTACCGGTATCGTCATCTCACCTGGAACTGACGAGGCCCAGACTTGCGCACGCTGACTAGTAATAGCGATTCATCGCCTACTCGTTACCTATTCTCCCGGCCAAAGTAACTCGTATCCGACCGCCCATACCGAGGCACTGGCGAGTCGTTGGCGAGCCACCCCGGATGCCACCATACCTCGCACTTACAACGGTGAACAAACAAACGGCGGGGTGAATCATGACTGACAAACCAACCTCGGCCGAGAACCATCGATCTCATTGCCGAATAATTTCCCGTCTTTGGACATGACCAGTTAGATCATCCAACCGCTGTACTCTAGCCACCCCCAATCTTGCGACTCTCCCCGCACTCTCCCACATGGCGGCATCGCATCCACGTCGATTCTGCAAGTCGACATGCCAATATTGCCCAGCCGACCACTCGGCCACCCCTGTTCGAGCTTGTTTCCCCACGATTTCCCCGCGAAAGTACCGCCGAAGAGCCTCCAGAATGATTAGCCAGACCAACATTCTCCTCCCCCGCACCGTCGGGATGGGTCCCTACTGCATGGGTTCCCCTCCCCATAGCCTACAACTGACTAGCTTGCCCAAGTGGCTGTCGTTGCGTCCTCGATGATCTCACCTTTGCGCCCTCTCGCAGTGGAAGACGGGCTCCGGCGGTGGACCGCTGTCATGTCCGTGGTCATGGGAACATGGAAATGGAGACTGGGTGCGCCGTTGGGCAGCGGGATGATGGTCGGCCGTTGGCATAGCTGGCTCCGAGGTACCTTGAAGGTCCGTGATGAAAAAGTGGTTAAAATGACCGTTTCTCTGGCCTTGGATGTTGATATGGAGTCTCATGCTCATTCTGTTCTTCGAGTCCGGACAAGATGGTCAAGACGTTAATCTCCACGCTGGCTGCGGCCCTCGCCGGTCTCACGCTTTGCGCCGCTCAGACCAGCTATACCAACGAGACCGACCCCTATTATGGGCAGAGTCCTCCAGTCTATCCGTCTCGTGAGTCTCTCTTCCTCGTCTTGTCTACTCGGAATGACCACTCAAGTAAACTAACATCCGTGTAGCCGTTGGCAACGGAACCACCAACGACGCGTGGGCCTCGGCCTATCAACGCGCAAAGTCACTCGCCGCCCAAATGACGGTCGAGGAGCTTGCCAACTTCACCCACGGCTGGCCGGGCCTCTGCACAGGCAACACCGGTTCCGTACCCCGCCTCGGCGTCAAGCCTATCTGCCTCCAAGACGGGCCCGACGGTGTCCGCGGCCAGGAGTTCGTCTCTGCATTCCCCGCTGGCATACACCTTGGTGCCACATGGGATCGGAACCTATCCCACGCCTACGGGGTGGCTCTTGGCGCCGAGTTTCGCGGCAAGGGAATCAACGTTGGCCTCGGCCCCGTCGGCGGTCCCTTGGGACGCATTGCCCGTGGCGGGCGCAACTGGGAAGGGCTCTCCAACGACCCCTACCTCTCGTCCGCTGGCGTTGGCAGCGTCACCAAGGGTATGCAGGACGCCGGCACCATCGCCTGTCCGAAGCATTGGCTGCTCAACGAGCAGGAGTACCGCCGCAACCCAGACAGGGACGATGGAGAGGCTGTCAGTAGTAACGTGCTGGATCGAATGACACACGAACTTTATGTCTTCCCCTTTATGGAAGCCCTGGTCAACGGCGCATCCTCTGTGATGTGTAGCTATAACAGAGCGAACAACTCGTACGGATGCCAGAACTCGAAGCTACTTAACGGGGTTTTGAAGACGGAGCTTGGCTTCGAGGGCTTCGTAGTTAGTGACTGTAAGCCACCACTTTCCCTTCTACCTTTCCGATGCCCACGATATTGCCCACCATATTAACAATGACACAGGGGGCGCTCAACACGCCGGTGTTGCGTCAGCAAACGCTGGCCTAGACCTCGTCATGCCCAACGAGGCCTTTTGGGGTTCCTCTCTTGTCGAGGCCGTCAACAATGGCAGCGTCACCCGCGAGCGGCTCGAGGACATGACCACCCGCATCCTTGCCGCGTGGTACTACATCGGCCAGGATAGCGACGACTATCCCGCCGTGGGCGCCTATTCCAACCTCCAGAAGCACGCGCCCGTCGACGTGCAGAACGGACACAAGGCCATCATTCGTGAGATTGGGGCCGCGGGAACTGTACTCGTCAAGAACGTCAATGGCACCCTGCCGTTCAAGAGCCCCAAGTTCCTCAGCGTCTTTGGGTACGATGCTACGGTCCCCGCTACGCCATGGATTAGTACCAGCTACGGCCCTAGCTTTTTTGACACGCTAGGGAACACGTTTAACGGTACGCTCATCGCCGGTGGTGGCTCGGGAGCCTCGACGCCGCCGTATGTGATCAGTCCCTTCCAGGCCATCCAGGAGCGCGTTATCGCAGACGGCGGCGTGGTCAAGTGGGATTTCTACTCGGAGGACCCGAGGCCTGTCTACGTCAACTCCGAGGCGTGCCTAGTGTTCATCAACGCTTGGGCTTCAGAGGGATACGACCGCACTAGTCTCTCGGATGAATCCAGCGACAGATTGGTCAATAATGTCGCTGCGAAGTGCCCCAATACCATCGTTGTGCTGCATTCTGCCGGTATGTCATGTACCCGCCACTCGTAACCATGGCGGACAGTCAACTGACAAAACACAGGAACGCGAGTAGTCGATGCCTGGGCCGACCACCCCAACGTGACAGCAATCCTCTTCGCCGGGCTCCCCGGCCAGGAATCGGGCCACTCCCTCACCGATATCCTGTACGGCGACGTCAACCCCAGCGGCAGGCTCCCCTACACGGTCGCGCACGCTGAGTCTGACTTTGGCGCCCTCCTCAACTCGAGCGTCGATCCTGGCCCGTTCCCGCAGGACGACTTCTCGGAGGGCCTGTTCATCGACTACCGCGCCTTCGACCGCGACGGCATCGCGCCGCGATACGAGTTCGGCTTCGGTCTGTCCTACACCAAGTTCGATTACGCGGCCCTCTCGACGTCGCCGGTGGGCAAGCCGGTGGCCGGGGTGCCCGACCCCGCCGTGGCGATCGTGCAGGGTGGGCACCCGGCGCTGTGGGAGGATGTCTACGTCGTGTCGGCACAGGTGCAGAACACGGGCGACCTGGCAGGCCACGAGGTCGCGCAGCTGTACGTGGGCATCCCCGTCGAGGGCACGCCGGCGAGGCAGCTGAGGGGCTTTGAGAGGGTATATGTCGAGGCGGGCGGGAGCGCGACAGTGGAGTTCCGGCTGAAGAGGCGAGACCTGAGCGTGTGGGACGTCGTCGCGCAGCAGTGGCGGCTCGCGGAAGGGGAGTACGACGTGTTTGTGGGAGCGAGCAGTCGGGACTTGAGGCTCAATGGCACGTTTACGATCTGATGAAGGCTAACGATGCGGAAGTGTTATTTCTAGCAAAACGAGCCGAGTTGAATAGAAAGCCAGCCTTGCTTGTCTTGATTGAACCACTCCTCGCTGTCATCTTTGCTATGTCTGACATGGAACGCATCTGCTATATTCTCTCACTTGCAATACACGAAGGCTCTCTAACATTGTCAAAAAGTGCAAAAGTTATGGGCAAGCATTGCATCTGTCGAGACTCGAACTCGAGTCCCCAGCTATCGCAATACTAGGAAATGGAAGGCTGGGATGATAACCCCTACACTACAGATGCAGATGGCTGGCGAGAGAACCGCCTAGTCGATGCTACGGGACGGTCTGAAGATGGTTATGTTGTGTGGGTTTAGGGCTGACGCCGCCGTCTCCTCGCTTCCGAGCCCGTTGAGTGGAGTTGTTCAGAATTGGAAAATAACTTATTGCAAGATCCCTGTTGATTGTCCGAGGGTGGTCGGCTCAGACGTTGATAACGAGTCTGTGTTTCGAACATCTTGTCCATGGACCGTCACGACCGCAGGGTTTAGTGCGATAAGTGTCATCGTAACCAGCGAGTCTTCGGCGCTACTTAGGACCGGACTCTAGAGTGTTGCTGCAAGTGTTTCTAGTAACATGTTGGGAATCTAGTCTCGTGTTCAGCCACTCCGTTGCTAGGTGAGAACGAGAACCAACCCAATTGATTCTTTCCTTCGAGTGTCATCCTCATCACCTCAACCGCTGGACGCTAGAAATGAGTACTCCTAAGAAATGCTCCAGTCTAATGCCCAGCGTTGCACGCAGCGCTGCGAGACAAGCACTAAGACGAAGCTAGCGAGCCGCCAGTGCGGAAATTGGTGTGTGGAATGTCTCGACGCATGGTTGAACACGGCTTCCCATTGTCGATCGTCATTATAACTGCCCAGGCCTCGAGCTCGTGGACACCTGCCCACGGTACTCCGGCTTGAGTTGTCGGCGAGCAGTGACATGGCAGACCCTGCCCGGCGAGCAGCCATCCCGTCCAATCTAGTGGAACTATAAACGCTACTAAACTTTAGATGTGTACCCAGACAGGGAGCGCCCAGAGGACAAGGGGTTGGAAAGGTGAGATGAAGATTGAATGTGGAGGGCCTCCGATTGGGAGGGGGTGTTGGTTCTGTATCAAATGGTCGATGATCTGTGTCTCGCAATGTGAATACAGCCCGAAAGTCAGCACAAAGCCCACAAACGGTCTTTTAGTCCGCAATCCGATGCCATTTACGCAACGAGTCATGCTGCTTCTGTCTCGTTACTACTTGGGAATCCATCAGATCAAGGGGCAACAACTGCAAATGTCCTCGGCCCTTTGAGCTTCGAGAGTGAAAGTGGATGCTCTCCCACTAAGTACCGGTCCGGTGTCATGAAGGGTTGCTCTACATGCTGAAACTGTTTAAATCAGCCACAAACTCGAAATAACCACGCTATCGTCACGTAGCCCATTGCAAGGCACTAATTGATTCTCGAAAGCTTGACCAGACTCGGGAAGCTCCCAGTAAGCGTCTCGGCAGATCAAGCCAGCAAGCCCGCGCCGGCACACGCTGGTCATTGGGGCACAGACAACGTCAACAAAGTGTGTATAGATGAAGGGAAAACTTGTCGTCATGCCCAGTTACTGGAGATTGCCCACCCGCCAGATGCGACCCAAAGGAGATTGTCACCACGTGCGCTTGTATTGTCGATTATGGCTATAAGACTCCTGGCTTCGTCCCTCTTCCAGGGGTATATCGGATCGACCGACGGGTCTTCACGTATGCGAGACGAGATCAATACTTAATTGCAACCTCGGGGCAAACTTCCTAATAGTCATCTTTTGTCCAGATATGAACTGGTTCTAACAACAAAAAAGGCATCACCCGTCAACCATCATCATGAGATTCACACGAGCGCTGGGCCTATTGGCTGCATCAGTGTCTCTCGTTGCGGCCGTCGATCTCGCCGGCTACGAGTTCATCGTCGTCGGCTCCGGCGCCGGGGGCGGCGTGTTGGCCGCCCGCCTCGCCCTCGCCGGCCGCAAAACCCTCCTCATCGAAGCCGGCAACGACCAGGGCGCCAATGAGAACTACACCGTCCCGTCCTACCAGGCAAAGTCCACCGAAGACGGCTCCATGGCCTGGGACTTCTTCGTCCGCCACTACGCCGACGAAGCGAGGCAAGCCCGAGATTTCAAGACCTCGTACGAGACTCCCGACGGCGGCGAGTACACCGGCCTCAACCCGCCTCCGGGTTCCAAGATGAAGGGGACGCTGTATCCCCGCACCGGGACCCTCGGGGGGTGTACGGCTCACAACGCGCTGATCGCCGTGTACCCCCACCGTTCCGACTTTGACTACATCGCCCGCCTCACCGGGGACCAGTCGTGGTCGGCCGACAACATGCGCGAATACTTTATCCGCATGGAAAACAACCGCTACCTGCTCTTGCCGCTCGCCGGAGGCCACGGCTACAACGGCTGGCTGAGCACCGAGACGGCGCCGCTGAACCTCGCCCTGCAAGACCCTCAGCTCCTCAGCTTGGTAACTGGAGGCGCTTTTGCCCTCGGAAACCAGACGAACCTGGTCTTCAACGTCGCCACCCTCCTCGCCGGCGACGCCAACAGCGCGTCGGCCGACCGCGACACGCTGCCGGCGTACCACCAGATCCCCATCTCGAGCAACGACGCCCACCGCGTCGGCTCGCGGGAGTTCATCGTCGCCGTCCGCGACGCCAAGAACCCCGACGGCAGCAAGCAGTACCCCCTCGACGTCCGCATGAACTGCCACGTCACCAGAATCCTCTTTGACAAGTCGTCCCCGCCCAAGGCCACGGGCGTCGAGTTCCTCGACGGCAAGTACCTCTACCGCGCGAGCCCTCGCTCGAGCGGCGCCGGCCCCGGCGTCCGCGGCACCGCGTCCGCGTCCCGCGAGGTCATCGTCGCCGGCGGCGCGTACAACTCGCCCCAGCTGCTGAAGCTGAGCGGCATCGGCCCGGCCGCCGAGCTGCGCCGCTTCGGCATCCCCGTCGTCAAGGACCTGCCGGGCGTGGGCACGAACCTGCAGGACCACTACGAGATCACCGTCCAGGGCCGCACGCCGGCCAACTTCAGCCTGCTCGACGGCTGCACGTTTGGGTTTTACGGCCAGGGCGACCCTTGCCTGGACCGGTGGCGTAACCCCCCCCTCCTTGGCGACCGCGGGGTCTACTCGTCCTCGGGCTTCGCGGCGACCATGTTCTACAAGAGCACCGTCACCGAGAGGGACGAGTGGGACGTGTTCGCCTTTGGGGGCCCGGTCAACTTCCGGGGATACTTCCCCAACTACAGCGTCAACGCCACCATCAACCACGACTGGTTCAGCTGGGCGATTCTCAAGTCGCACCCCCGTAACACCGCGGGCTCCGTGACGCTCCGCTCGTCCGACCCCCTGGACGTCCCCGATATCGTCTATAACTACTTCGATACCGGCTCGGGAGACTACAACGCCGACCTGCAGGCCCTGACCGAGACCGTCAAGCTCGCGCGCGACGCCTTCGCCCGCCAGCTGATACCCATCAGGGAGGAGCTGCCCGGCGCCGGCGTCACGGGCGACGCTGCCGTGAAGCAATACATCAAGGACACCGCCTGGGGCCACCACGCCTCGTCCACCTGTCCCATCGGCGCCGACAACGACCCGATGGCGGTGCTGGATTCGAGCTTTAGGGTGCGTGGCGTGTCGGGGCTGAGAGTCGTCGATGCTTCCGTCTATCCCCGGATTCCCGGCACCTTCACTGCCGTGTCGACGTACATGGTGGGGGAGAAGGCTGCGGATGTGATCTTAAGCCAGAATAAAGAATCAAATGGATCCGGGGGACAGAGTGGATTGTTGGGAAATTTGGTCTAAAACCTGACCGAAATGGGGGAGTGACCGAAAAGTAGGTGCTTTGGCTTATAAGAGCCGAAACTTGTCGATAAGTAGCTGTAATTCTGTTGGGATATTGGCTGCCTGCCGTCCGTGATACATAGCGATCGAATTCGAATTCCAGCCTAACGTAAAAAGTCATCGTGATTTTCCCCGTCAATTGCTCTGCTCATCGAGAGGTATGAAGCCCCTAGGCACCACTCGCTCAGCGTCGTGCCAGCCCCCCTCCCTTGTCGACCTCCCCGCGTTGAGATCCTCCTCGCTGCCATTCTTGCTGATCCTTTTGGTGTTTCTCGTCGACTTGACCGGAAAAGCCACGCTCGTCCTTCTTCTACGGGAACTATCGCTTTGCCTGTTGCGGCAAACGGCAGCCCCGCAACATTTGCAAGGAAAGTAGGACATGTCGTAGACGTCTTTGCGGTCCGGCGGAGGTGATCGGATGTCGGCGTTGTCCGTGGCAGTAAAAGCGGAGGGTCGTTTGAGGGGGTCTTCGGTGACGCGGATCGGGGATGATTTCGTCGCCAAGCCTAGCTTGTACCCGACGATCTTCAGCAGGGGCCGGAGGGTTGCTAGGCTTCCAGCAGTTATGGCGAGTCCTTGTTCCACGGAAGAGTAAATGGCCGTATCAAGGCTTGACCCTATAAAACAGTGAGAACTTGAGGCAAGTTATTTGCCCCGGTGGTCTGTAGTGCAACTTACAGAGAAAGTCAGGGTCCTTCAGGCCCATTAAGTACCCGAACCGGACCAAGACGGCTGAGCTTGCGCTGATGGTGGTTAGCATGATCGGAGTAGTGGGTTATCGAGTAAATGACATCTTACACGCAACCCATCATCAGCAAGGGGATCAAAGCGATTTTCGTCTTCCTCGGCACCTGCAAGTTCCATACAATAAATGCCGGGAGGATGGCGAAAGCGAAATCGGATATGACACTGAACACGCTGTACAAGAATGCCAAGCCAATGACAACGTCGATGTTGATGCAGCTGCCGGCCTGATCTTTGTTCCAAAAGAAAGACACAGGCCAGCACTGGAAGAGGGTCACGAAGAAGAAAACAACCCCGGACAAGACGGTGATGAGCGCGGCGCCGTAGACTATCCATCTGTGGACTTTTTGTGTCGTGATTCGCGCCAGCAAAAACGCAATAGACAATTTCGAGGCGATCATGCTAAGACAATAGAAGAGGTAACACCACCACCAACACTGCAGATTCCCCATGTTAGCAAAGTCCCAGATGCCTACCTAGATATCAGTGCTCACTTCGAGTGCTTTAGTGACATTCTCCTTGCCAATGTCATCATGGTGCCTCCCAGTGCCATAGTGAACTCCGGCTATGGAGAACGAGGAGTAACAAGTAAAAAAAGCCTGATGATCACAGTCAGATCAGGATGTTCTTCAAAGTGGGTCGTCGATATCGCATACCAAAGCCAGGACCATGAGCCAGTCGTCAGTTCCAAACGCCCTGACCAGGCCAGCCCGGACAAAACACCGCAGCGCCGTGGCCACGATGGCTGTTGAGATGAAGAAGATGTTAACCACCAGGAGCTCGGGCCCGCGATTCTCGATCGTTGCCGCCATGGTTGTATGTACGGTGACGAGCGTTCTTGGAGATGGAAAAGCCCTTCCATTCCACTCGAAAAGGAACGCAGGGCTATGGGGGCCGGGGAGGTCTGGGTTAAGGTCGAACGATTCTTTGTAACCGAAAAAAACAGTAAACGCACTAGAACAGCAACGCTTTTACGTATCGAGCACCAGGTACTGGTTCAGGAGAAGAAAAGTCTGCTTGTCCCAAGTTTTCATCTTCAGCCCCTGGACCGAAGCCTCGGCTGGCGGCGCAACATCATGCATTTGGCAGCCCGGGAAAGTGCTGTTACCATGGCGAGATAAAATATGGGTTCTTGAATCTAGATTTTCTAGTCGTCCGAGTTGCTGGGGGTTCATCCGCCATAATGGGATTGGCTGTGAAGCTCTCCCATATCTCTTGCAGAGTATTACCCAGTCACAGCCCGCAACTCCAAGCGAGAATACGGGATGTCATATTTTGCTCAAGACTTGACCAGTCCCTTTTCGGAGTGCAGCTCCGGCGACGAGGTCATTACATCACCAAACCACGGGGGCTTGCTGTGGATTTAAGGGGCACTAGCGAGCGATGAATCCTCCTCGCGCAGCGGTAGTGGCCGCGCGGAACGGTTGGCATTCGTCTAGCTCAGCTTCTAGCGTCCTTCGGCATGAAACAAGATCGGCGAGTTCCAGCAAGGAATCTTGAGGTTCGGCAGCTACAACCCTGACTCCTTATTATTGCAAAAGACAATTGCCGTGTCTTCCAAGACCGTAAAGGTTTCAGTCCGTCCCCCCTCGGCGTGGGAGAACTGCCCGGATATGCGTGATTCTGTACGCGCTTACAACGAGCTGTCTCGACACTGGCTGCTAGTTCATAACAGCGATGCTTCAAGTGTTGAAATGCCCTGGACTACGAAATGTCAGAGTTTGGTTTTCGCACGTGGTGTGTGTCCTGAAGCGTAAATAGGCTGCCACAGGATAGGGACTACATCCTCAAAAGCCACAACATCTTTCAGATATTATTTCCAGCATGGCATACGGTCAAATTCCTTACCATACTTGGGATTTCACGAAACCACCTCTCATGACTTGCCCCAACGCGACATATCCGTAAAAGTGGTCTTGCTGGCGAGAACCTTGGTCAAGCCGTCAGTCAAAGAGAATAAGCACCGATCCATTCGCTCGCTAGACCTGTAGAAGCGTCAAGGTATATAGCAGCCAGCAAAGACATAAGTAAATGGGGGTGCCTCCACTTTTGCGAGGTCTTTGACAAGACCCTCTCGGGTGGAATTCGTCCCTTCGGCGTCTTTTCGGCGTCTTTTCGGCGTCAATGCGTCGGCACGGCTCAGCCCGTCTCGACGTATCTCCGACAGGGGAACTTTCTTTGTCTCAGGGGATGAAAAACCAGTCGTCTAGCTCAGAATCAAGTTGATAGCAATGAAGAAAATACATTCTAGGCCGATGCTCTTGAAAAAGGCAGAGAAGAATTGCTGAAAAATCGTATTGTCGACGTTCGGCGACCGGGGACAGTGCAAAAAGGAAAATCCTATCTGTGAAGACAGACTTTACAAACATTTACGGAGGCTTAGATACGCTATCCCGGACATGCGCGCGATAGCAGCGTTTGATCGAGATATAATACCACCACGCAGGCAGGTCGACGCCGGTGAAGATGAGCTTCACAAACAAAGCACCTAGGGAGCTTCCTGGAATGGAACCAAGGTGATGCAGCACTCGCCGAACTGCAGTCGACTGATTTGTATTCTCCCGAATCATCGAAAACTCACGGAGTTCTGATTATTGGATATCGGATGCGGAGGATGACAGATAGGGAGCTGCTTCGCTTTCTAGTTCATCAAACATACATAGTACGTCGATTCTACCCCGCAATGCTGGCGGGTTCGTAATGCATTGGTGGAATAGCTTACCTGTTCCGCGTCAAGAGACAACTGCACTTAAGTACTATCACGATATATATACTGTTTGTTGCTGTTGAATACTATTACAGTAGAAAAGACTAGCGAGCTGATAAGAGCTGCAGGCCTATTATAAACCCTGAAAACGCTGGGAGGTGTAAGTGTAAAAAAACAATTGAATCTTGGACCAGCGAGTCCCGCTGGCTGTCGTAGGTCTCTATTATTCATCCAACATTATCTCCATGGGTGCTCCTTCTATAGTGCCGTTAAATCTAGATCTCCTATGAACTTATTCCTATCCTTTAACAGGGTTGCAAGCCGCAGCTCAAAGTCGATCATCTAAGAAATCGCTTAGAGCCAGGACGAGATCGAGATCTGTGTCTACACAAACTTGCCTTACTCAGATCCTCTTACGTTAGGAGACCTTCCACCGAAAACCATAGTCAATGCACTCGGAGTCCGTTTTGTCGTAATTACTGTCTGGTATCGTTTCAAACACTCGGTCGCAGCAGAAGCAATACACAATCACCACTTGGCTGATCGGTTTGTTCGGAAACCAGCCTAGCTTATTTGACAGATAAGTTAGCTTATTCGGCGGCTGGTCCTTCTCCCGTAGTGACAGAAGTCGGAAACTTAGAGGTCTAATAGCTGATAGCACAGTCCCAATCAAGCCAGGCAAAAGTCAAGCTTTCCATTATGGCGTGCCTTGTAAATGAATTAAACTACGCTGAGGTGGGATGGCTGCCACAAGGCATCGTTGCTCTTGGTCGCTGCAGGAGAAAAACACGTGGCCCCTTCTGGAGGGTTTCCACAAGCAAGACCCTTGAGAGCACCTTCAAAATAAGCTTGATCTAATTGTTAAACACCAACAGGATGAGCGGGTCGTAAAGCAGCACTATGGAAGTGCGAACAAAGGACAGTGGCATCTGATCTATGCCGTTATTGGATTACACTTCATTGGCCTTGAACCCAATTCTGCCGCTATCTAATTGCTCTTAACCCGAACTTCGATCCACAGGCCGGATAACCCCCCCCCCCCCGAACTTTAGATTACCCCCCCCCGAACTGTATACCCGTGTCACGCAAGCCTCCCTCACGCGAGCCTCCCTTACGAGAGCCCCCCTCACGCGAGCCTGCCGGACGCCAGCCTTCCTCATCAGGCGAGTCTCCCGGCATGTCAGGGAGCAACATAATACACCTTCCTCCCTCACTTCCACATTGCTATAACAGTTAATATTGACCTACAATTGCGAGTAATATACTTACCCTAGTAAATGTTCTAGGGGCTGGGAGCTCAACTAAACAGTGATCATTAAAGAATAATGATTCAAACTTATCCCAACAAACCTTTTTAGTTTTGTTAGGACCTTCATAGCAACTATTCTAGATTAGCAGGGTAGTATAATACATGTGTATAGTAAGTACTTACTGGCATTCGTAAGTATAATCTGCTAATGCTAACACAGAAAGAAGAGAGGAAAGAAGAAGAGATAACTTCATAGTAAATAAGGCTTAAGATATATAATTTCTTATGAGTAGTAGTAAAGACTATGAGTAGAAAGGATGTCTATTGTAACAGAAAACAAGATTGCTATGTCTGGCGATCGGAGTGAAGGAAAAGTATGAGGACAAGGCGAGGCATTGGTTAGGGATTTGGGAGGGGTTGACTGTGTTGCCTTGGCCTGAAAACCAGGTGCCTTTGAAGTTTGAGAAGGAACCGAAGGATGAGCCGGCGTTCGATCATCGAAGCCGTACTTGATTAAGCATGGCCCGCACGTACACGTTTGTGGATGTAAAGTGCCTCCGCTCTTTTGAACTAGAACCCGCTTCTATCAACCATCATCTCCCCCAACATCTTCACGACAGCCTCTTTCCCCTTCTTCGCATACGTCTCTAGATCGTCGCCGTACTTCTCCTCAAACTTTCCATCAAACACTTCGACCGACAGCCACCCCCGGAACCCGGTACTCATGACCGCCTCCAAGAACTGCAAGATGGGCAGATACCCGCCGTCATACGGCAGCGGCCTGTGATCGTGGCTCCAACGTCCCCTCGACCGCAGCCCGCTCTGGTCGGGCTCGTTCGTCAAGGGCGGCTGGACCTTGTACGCGTCGCTGATCTGCAGGAAGTAGACCTTCTCCGGCGGGACCGTCTTCGCCAGCTCCTGCAGCGAGATGTTGTAGCTCATCTCCAGCTCCCTCTCCCCGAGCCCGCCCGTCTCGATCCGCCCCGAAGCCGTCGTCGGGTCCCCCCACTCGCCGCCCGCGGACTGGAAGGTGTCCAGGCACAGACCCAGGTTCGGGCGGTTCGCGAGCTGGACCATCTTCCACACGTCCTTCCACGCGGGCGCGTGCGTGGCCCAGCACCAGTTCTCGTAGGCGACGCGGAAGCCCCGGATGGCGAGGAGGTCCGCCAGCTCGGCGAGGTCCGCCACGCGCTCCCCAATGGACGCCGTGATGCCGGGCGCGTCCGAGGAACCGACCTGCAGCATGTCCGTCCCGACGGCGCTCATGATTTCCATCCACCCCCTGGCGCGCTCGAAGGCGTCCTCGCGCTCCCTGCTGCCCTTTGGCCACCCTTCGAAATTCGCAAAGGGCTGCAGGACCATGATCTGCAGCTTCTTCCGCTCACACAGCTCGCGGACGAGCTTCCCGGCCTCGCAGAGGGAGGCGTAGTCGTCGTCGGCGATTTCGCCCCTGTCAAGGTGCCGGGTGGCAAATGACTGTAGGTCCGGGAAGGAGAGCTCTATGCCATTGAAGCCGGCGTCGGCGATGGCGTCGAGTTTCTGCTCGAGGGTGTGGCGGAGCAGGCCGATGGAGCAGGAAGCAAAGGAGATTGGGTTGTTGAAGGGTGATGTGGATAGATTTGACATTTTGGCGAATCCTATGCTGTCTTTCAACCAGGTTTGAGTGAAGTTTTCTCTAATTCTGTTTGTAAAGCAAGTTCGAGTTCCGGGCGTTGGTTGATGTGAAGTTTCACAATGCCAATGGGCTTCGCCGTTGAATGATGATGTCAGAGTTGTTGTGATGTCAAAGACATGTCACTCTGCGCCAATGGCCAATCCCCACATTGAAACAGATCAGATCTGGAAATGAGATAGGATGAAGGCCAGGAATAGACTATGGTTTATTAAGTGGTTCTATCTGCATGTCTCTTTGTCTGCGGTTTTCATGTTGTCACAGAAGCGAATATTAATACTAGAATCAGAATGATAAGCAAAGCCAGGCAGGCAATCAGTCAAGCTTCGGCTGGCGGCCTTTCTTGATGACCTCGGCCCTTTTCACGGACTGGATCAGACCGATTCCCACCGCCGCGCTCGCGCCCTCGTCGACCTGCGTCGTCCAGAACGAGTCGTGGCCCATGGCCCGGACCGACCTGCGCCTCTCCCGCTCGGCGACGGAGAGAAGCAGCCCCTGCCGCCTGTCCGCCTCAATCTCCTCCAGGTGCTTTGCGCGGGTGACGTACCGCTGCTGCCGCTGCTTGCGGATCTGCTCCGACCCGATTTGCTGGAGCACGAAGCGCACCACGGCCCGGAGCGCGAGGAAGACGTGCTCGCTGACGAAGATGGTGAGGGGCAGCGCCCACCAGGCGCCGCGGCCGATGCTGTTGGTGCCAAAGAGGTGCACGATGGCGCCGGTCGAGAGGCTGCCGGCCCAGGTGAGGAAGTCGAGCGAGTTGATCCACGGGCCGATGCCGTCGGTGCGGACCGGCGCGGGCCGCTGGTGCTCCATGCAGATCTTGAGGAAATCCGTGCGCAGCTCGACGACGTTGTTGACGAGGAACCCGATGGGGATCAGCGGCCAGACGGGCGAGAAGAGCGCGAGGTAGCCGAACTGCAGCACGATCTCGGCGATGTCGTCCTGCACGTTGTACCGCTCCAGCGTCGCCTGGTTGCGCGCGCTGCGGAGGTACCGGGCCTCCTCGGGGTCGTCCCGGACGATGGACATGAGCATCGTGTCCTTGGAGCTTCGGCGCCGGTACTCGCGGTAGAGGCCCTGCGCCTTGTGCTTGAGGACGGGCATGATATTCTCGTCGAAGAAGCCCGTGATCTGGCCGGTGACGACGAGGGCGATGACCTCGTCGCGGAGGCGGTCGGCGTCCACGTGGAAGGTCAGATCGTCGTCCATGTACTTTTGCCCGACGGCGCCGAGAAAACCCTTGGCCAGGCTCTCGAGCCAGGGGACGAAGGTGTCGCCAAAGGGCACATAGACGAAGGCGGTGATGAAGATGGGCAGGTAGTTGGTGATGATGCTGAGAACAAAGATCTTTTGCGTCAGGGACATCTCGTGATTGTCGTCGGTGCGGTGGTTTTCGTAATCCGTGAGCGCCGTGGCGATGTCTTCGAGGGCGCTGCTGATGTAGGGTAGCACGACGGCGAGCAAGCACGTCGGCACGTAACCCTGAGGATGGTTGTGTCAGAGAAAGGGCTCGCACATGGGGGGCGGTGCCAAGACCTGGACTCACGATCAAGTTCTTTTGCGGTCCGTCGTAGCCTTCCGAGATGAGCACCTCGATGGCGAAGACGAGCAAGATGATGGCGCCGAGTATCGCGGCGGAGATCAGAACAAAGGGGATCTGCAGCAATTGGCGGGTGACCTGCTTCCACTTGGGGAAGTAGTGCATCTCCCGACCGGTAGCGTCCTTGATGATCTTGTCGTACTTGAACTGCGCCCGGTTGACCTTGACCTTGCCGACGCCCTGCACTCTCCAGCGGATGCTGAGGTCAACCTCCTGAATCTTCCAGTACTCGAGAAAGACGGTGCACCAGACGCAGGTTGAGATTGCGTAGAAGAGGGAGTACTTGGAGAGGTACATCCAGGCGATGACGCCGGTGATGGCGGGGAAGGCGAGAAACAGGAGATATGTTTGAATAAAGGCAAAATAGAAGGCGACCTAGATGCCAGTTAAGAGGGCAAGAGAAAAAGAGGGAGAGACAGGGCAGTGGTACTGACCTTGGGGCCCCAGAGGTCGCGGATATCATCAATGTCATCCAAGGTCAAGAACAGGCGCTTGCTGAGATGCTTCATCAGAGACTGGTTCGTCCCCTCGTTGTGCAGGGGAAAGATGGCCTTGACGTTCTTCCATTGTCCCGACTCGGGCGTGATCCCAGCACCACCCAACGACTTTGGCCAGTTGACGAGATGATAGACGGAGAGGATATCCTCGGCCTCGAAGGCGCCATCGACGACGGTGGTCTTGGTTCCGCCGGGGTGTTCGGGGATGATGCCATAGAGCCAGTCCTTGACCCTGGTGGAAATCAACTGTGCTGGTCCAGACGGGGGAGACGTGAGAGGACGGCCAACCTTGACTTGTAGACGGTGTTTCCAAGGAGCTCTCGCGGGGCCTTGGCAAAGATGAGCAGGGTCTGGTCGTAGCCGGCCCTCACCTCAGTCTGGAGACCGGCAGACTCGAGGTCGCTCAGCAAGGTAGTGAGTTCCCTGACGGCTGTCTCGGAGTCTGGGCGGGAGCGTCAGCCGACTTTTTTGCAGCCTACTGGAATGGTGCAGCGACAACATACCGACCTCACTGAAATCGTAGGCGACGACATATTTGTCGTTGTAGGACTGCGGCGTGTGGGGAAGGTTGGCTAAGGGGTCTGTCACCCCTAGTCTCTCCATTATGCCCATCCTCCCTCCACACCGCTCGCGACTAGGCGAGGGGGGAAAGGCGTGGTTATGTAGGTAAACGACGGGGATGGAAGCTCGGCACAGCCGACGGGATGAGGTCTCCACGGAGGAAGGGGGAAGGACGAATGTAATGATTAACCTAACCAACAAACGAAACAATGACGAACGGAACCTCTCTATTGGATCAAACTTGGGGGCACAGGGAGGATAGGGAGTATGGCTCGGGTAAACGACGAGAATGAGGGCTGACCCAGCACGCTGGATCCCGTCCGAAGTCTATAGGTGGGGGGCTTCTGGATGGTAGGGCCGAGGGCAAAAGGCCAAGATGCCAGCAACAGTGTTGCAACAGAGGAACAGGTTCTCACGGAGAGTAAGAAAGGGAGAGAGAGAGAGGCGGCAGATACTCGGAATGTCGGAACTTCAGCCCTGCTGCTACACCAAGACGGAAGAGGAAAAGGGGAAAAAAGAAAGGCTAAAGTAGTTCCCCCCCCCCCCACCTTGCCTCGTCTGGAAACGTCGGCAGTCAGTGCGTCTCCGCGATGGCCTCCCTCTGGCTGGAGCTTCTCTTAGCCCAGCGAGCTGTGCCCAGGGGGGACCGGCAGCTGAACGCGTCAGCGGCCCCGCCCGCCGAGAGTTGACGCTGCCGCAGAGCCGCGCGCCAGGGTTCAGGACCTGTTGGGAAGCCTAGTTGGGGAACTCTAACCCTAGTTGGACAGTGGTCGATGTGGCTTGCTTGGACATAAACGCCCTGTTTGTCGACATAGTTATGTTAGCGTCTAGGCAGCTGGGCGTTGTCGTGCTGATGATGCCGATTCGAGAGTGGCCGAGCTAGAGAGGACGTATTGACACAAAGTCACACGGGGTTGTTTTGTACAATCCCCCCCACCTAGTTTCCCTGATTCGTGTTTTGGATAAGTAGCCAGGCGTGGTTGTCTGGCGGACGTGCGCGCTCAGTAGGAGACTGATTGTCGGCTCAGGGGGATGAGAGTAGAGCCTAGTTGCGCCAACAAACACCTTGAACACAGCGGCGTTCTCGTCCACAACTAGATTGTTCGTTGCTTAAAGTCCCGAAGAGCTATGTAAATATGGGAGAAAGGGACTTGTGGTAGTCATGGCCACTGTCTGAAGTTGAGCAGCAAGGTACCATTGAATACATGTGCTCACAATGCCCCCCGCCCCTTGTTTCAGCGTCGTCGTTGCTAGGGGTATCACTACCAGGTTGCCGATCTGAAAGCGTTTGGATGATCCGTGACAGCAGAACTTTGGGCAGCAAATGAACAGTAATTTGGAGCGTTGGTTGCGATGGACAACCTCGCGCCGTCTCATCCATCAAAAGATACGATCCAACATCGCTAGGCGGGGGTTATCAGGCTGTGCTTGGCCTGCAGATAATCCCCGCCAACACGTGCTTACGCCGTTCTCAGCTATACCCTGCCGACCTCTATGCAGCCTCGCAGGTTGAGATTACCTGTTGCTTCTCTCAGTAGTCCGCAGAGCGCGATTTGACGCAGACCGCCACCATGGTCACCCGTCCAAATCGCCGTGACGAGTTCGAGATCGCGGTGGTGTGCGCACTGCCCCTGGAATACGATGCTGCGGCGCTTGCTTTCGACGGGTTCTGGGACGACGACGGCGACCCGTACGGGAGAGCGGCGGGTGATCCGAATACCTACACGACCGGTCGAATCGGGCATTACAACGTCGTCCTGGCGTTGCTCCCCAGCATGGGCAAGGTCAGTGCGGCGAGCGCCGCCGCCAGTCTACGATCGAGCTTCACGGGACTTAGGTTGGCTATCGTGACCGGCATCTGCGGCGGGGTGCCCAGTCCCGGGACCGGCGACGAGATCATCCTGGGCGACGTCATCATCAGCAGGACCGTCGTCCAGTACGACTACGGCCGCCAGTATCCGGACAGCTTCATCCGCAGAGACACCCTGGACGATAACCTCGGACGACTCAACCGAGACATCCGGTCCCTGCTGTCGACGTTCGACACGGACCGTGGGCGTGACGGTCTCCAGTGCGGCGCTGCGCAGGCCATCAACCAGATCCGGGAGACGGCTGCCAGGAGGCGTCGCAGGGGAAGATACGTTCGCCCAAGCGCCTCGGAAGACAGGCTTTTCAAGCCGGACTACCCGCACGAGCATCGTGACCAGTCTGCCTGCGGATGCTTCGAGCAGGCGTGTGAGGCGGCCCGGGCCGCATCGTGCGACGAACTCCGCTGCGACACGGCAGAACTAGTATGCCGGGACCGGCTCCAGGAGGCCCACGGCGACGACCCCGACGGCGAGAACGGCAGCAACGAGTTCGAGATCTACGTCGGCTGCGTCGGGTCGGGCGACACGGTGATGAAGTCTGGTCAGGACCGCGACAGGATCGCCCGCGAGCACGGCCTCGTCGCCTTCGAGATGGAGGGGGCCGGCGTGTGGGACGAGGTCCCGTGCATCGTCGTCAAGGGCGTCTGCGACTACGCCGACAGCCACAAGAACAAGAAGTGGCAGCCCTACGCGGCCGCGACGGCGGCGTCCGTCATGAAGGCCATTCTGGCGCGCTACACCCGGACGGACAAGCCGTCAGCGGGCAGCCGCACTGGCGCCGACGCGGGCTTGGCAACGGTCCTCGCTCCGCCGAGGACTTCGGGGCCCATCTTCAACGGGCCTATTACGGGGAGACATGTGGTGACGGGGCAGCACACAACCGGAGGAACAGCTAATATAACCTTTGGTTGTTAGCTGCTTAATTCCTTGGACTGTTCTTATCCGCTATCTCAAAGACATTTTCTAGAGTCAAGTTATATGCATCTTTTTGCAAACTTTTTATTCAACGGCTTAGCCCAGTGTTCGTTCCCAGATGTTTCAGCTCCACCCAACTCTCATCAACCCACAAGAATGCGCGAAGTTGAGATTTTCCCTCAAACTTTTGAGATCATAAACCATGACTCATTGTTCTCCATCAAGGTGACCAGCGAGGGTCTCAGTTCTCTGAAAGACGATCTAACGAAAGGCCAACGCGCATCTGTGCAAAAAATCGACTTTCAGGTCATCCTCCCAGAAGTTGTCCCTAAACGCTTCAAGAAGATACAGAGCAAGAGCGAGGTTACCAAGAACAATGAAGTCTTTTCGAAAGCCACTCAAGACTTCTTCAACATCCTGACTACATGGCCATCTGGCGATGGAGCTGGCATCAAACTCACCATCAGTGCCGCGTCGCCCTCGGACGTGACGATACAAGACATGATGGAAAGTGGCGAGCTCGAGAGCGACCGGCAGTTTCTCGTGTATGAGACGCGCTGGAGAACTCACGCACTCAGCATCGATCGCAAACTGCTGGCGGGCGGGAAACTGCCTGACGTCGCGTGCGTTTCCGAGTTCTCATTTGAGGCGATCCATGGCCGGCCGTTCAGCCCTGACGCTTTCTCAGTCGTCACTAGCGCTCTGGTATCAGTGAGGACGATGCTCTGGGAGTTTCTACCACCTCAGGTCCGCGTGACGTACGACCGTCGCTTGGCGTGGCAGTCGGATCTGAAGGCATTCAGGAACGCTTTGGGCGCTGCGCTGACCGACACTCCATTCCCCAAATTGGTCGAGTTTGAAATCGTCACAGATAGCGGCGATCCTTCCAACGAGCTGTTCCAACCTCCGGACATGACAAGTGATGGAGAAGATGCCCTCAGTGTCGGCGTGAGGCGTCTACTTCAGCTGGAAACATTTGAGAAGCTGCACCTGGGATCAAGATGGATCCTTACTTCGGCGGCCTTCGATGCCCCGCTGAACTGTCCGCGTCTCAAAGATCTTCACATTGACTTGTGCGTCACAACTGTCGATGGGAAATGGCTCTACACAGGCGACTTTGACAACCTCCCCGTCAACGAAGAATACTACGGTTCGAAGGAGGACACTGAACCAGAATTTGACTCGGAAGACTCCGACGCGTCGGACTTTTACCCTGTTGTACGCACAAGAGAGGCCGAGGGCGACATACCGGAGCTGGCGTTCCGCGTGACGCCTGACAACCCGGTGTTCGTTCCCTTGATTTCCACCATTGCCAAGGCGGTCCCGGGGATGCCGGAACTGCGAAGAATGCGTGTCATGCTCGGAGGATCAGTGAGGGGAACGATTGCGCCGTTGGATATCAGGTATCTCGCGCCTGGGGAGGTGAAGACGGACGGGTCGATTGAAAACTTCAGCAAGGAAAACCTGGAGCGGCCGCGCTGGTGTCTGATGGGATACCGCGACTTTGATAAATCTTGGAGAGTTCCGCAAGAGTTGGAAAAGGCGTTTGCGGGAGAGTCTGGGGAGGGACGTTTTCTTCTGTGGGCAAACCCATGATATAAAACTTGTTAATCAACTTCTTTGAAAAAGATACGAGGCCATACGTGACTGGGTTTATCGGAGAAGGGCTAGATGATTTCAAACTTCAAGTTAGTTCAACTTCGCATTGCGTCTACTATTACGAAATGAGGAACCAGCCGAGAAAGCCCAGCTCTCAGGCCGTGCCACAATATGCGAACATACAAGATTCAATGCCTTCGGCTAGTTGACGATCGTATGCCGAGTACAATATAGATCTGTCGTCATAGTATACCTTACAATTTGACGGGTACACACACTTAAAACTATGCCTCAATCGGCATGAGGCTGAAAAGCACTATCATGATGCTGTTCAAGAAACCTGGACGAGAATCGCTGGCAAGCATCTTCGCAACGAAGATGCGTCAGCAGCATTGGAAGCGTGCGTAAAGCTGTTCAATACCTTACGCTGTGTTGGGACATTTCCAATCGCCAAAGTTTTTGATCCTCTGCGACTTGTATTTGCGTTATAATGTTTCGTTTAAGAGCACATGCAGTCTGCGGAAGGGGAGGTCAGTCCAAGTGTTAATCAAAATTCTCAGATAGAGACCTTGTTTGATCCTCTATGCTCCAAGAGATTGTTAATATCTGTAAGGATGGACCCATCCCCGCGAAAGTCCAGTGTAGGCCCAGACTGCGCTAGCTGGGTAGTTCTGTATGATAAAATATGATGGTATGACAAGATCGCCAGGATCGAAAGAACGAGCAGGCCTGGTTGCTGCGCGTGTCTTGAGCAGGTCTGAAACAATGTCAGAATACTTGTCTCTGTGCTCATGCCGACCTACTTCCTCATGTCCAACTTGACAGAACAACCGACTGCGTACCGGATGATCACTGCTTGGGTGTCATGGACAGAGTACATTTCCACGGGCTCCTACAATTCATAGGTATTGCTAATGAAGCTGCAGAGATCTTTAATCTGCATTATTTTTAGATTCATTGTTAATCTGAAAGGTACTTCTCTTAAGCAACAGCATTAGTTTAGTCCAATTTTAATTGTTTAGAAGTGTACTAATGCTTTGTCTGGCTATAGGCTGACGGATTGAAGATTGCTTAACTAACTATCTGATTTGAAGTCCTATGCAGTAAGCTTAGAGGTTTTAAGACCTAGAAACTTCACATAGGAACTTAAGTTATTTATAATGCTTTGAGTAGTGTTTCTGTTGGTGATAGTATTAGAGGTGATAGAGTTGAGTATGTGGTGAAATAGCTTTACTGTGTATAGCTGCTTCTTCTTCTTAAGCTTATTATGATAAGGATTACTGGTGTGTATGTAAGCCTTCTTGCTCACTATCTAAACTAACTTCTAAAGAGTAAAGGTTTTTAAAAATCAGGGTAGAGCGTTAATAAACTGCCTGTAATAAATAAGGATATTATAAAAAGTAGAGAGCGTAAGGTAGGACATCACTATTATCCTATAATATAAATAAGCCTATTAAACTGCTAGGTCTATTATAGTTACTAGTCTAGGACAAAATCTACCCCTAGAGTACTAGAGACTAGCTGTTAGTAAGTATAGGATAGGAGATATAGTAGATAGATAGATGGATGGATGGATGGATGGATGGATGGATGAGAAAGGGGCCTGAAACAGACTAATGCAAGCCATTAACTACTGTCGTATTGTGTACTAACTCTTTTCTGTAAACATCTTCCTAGTAACAGACACTAATACGCCGTAGCCTATAAGTTAATATCCTATACGAACTCACCCTGCTCACCTTGTTTGCGCTCCTTGTGCCACCTTGAGGCGGCGGGTCATCTGGCCGCACTTGCACAACATAGTGGCGGGGCAGCACACAACCGGATGAACAACTAATATAACCTTTGGTGGTTAGCTCCTTAATAATTCCTTGGACTTTTCTTATCCGTTATCTCAAAAACATTGTCTAGAGCCAACTGAAGTGCATCTTTTTTATAAACTTTTGCTTCAACTGCTTACCCCAGAGTCCAGTCCACCATCATGCTGGTGATTCACTTCCGGCTCTCCCTAGTTGATTTCTCAATTGTTAAATCTGATAACGCGTGGGGTCCAAGACGAAGGCTCGTAGGACTGCTATAGGACTTCGGTGGCGGGGTCAACGCCGTCGCAATCTCCTCGTCCACAAGCCTAAACTCATCAGATCCATCGTCGAACTCGCCCACCGTCATATCTGGGCTGACATCCGTCTGGATGGTCAGCTCGGTCTCGTAGTATCGCCCATTCTGTATCGACTTTGACTCCATTTCCGGCATCGTATTCGTCTCGGCGTCTAAACCCGCAGACATCGGGCTTGGGATACCCTGTCGACTATCGAGTGTGCAGCTACCAATACCGCGGCTGGGCGCTTTCCGAGCGAGGCGCGCCTCTACGCTTACCGCCGACGTTTGTTGATCGTACACATGTTGTTGCGAACGGGTCGCCCTACTAGTACGCAGAAGTGGACGGAGTGTTGGTATACAAGCGCAAATGACGGCGCAGCATAGTTCTGCTTGAGACCAGACGAGTGCTGGGATGACATCCCACGTCACGTCTGCCGTGAACACGTGCGTGATTGTCGAGATCCTGACGACGGAGATGCCTGTTGTTCTGCTCCGGGTTAATATCCCAAACCAAGGTTCCATGGCCCAGCAGTGACTCACATAAATCCGACTCCGAAAGTAGCTATTAGTGCAAGTCTCTGCACCTTCTCCAGCTTCAGCCTGCTAAGCATTGGTATCGGCATGAAGAAGATGATGAGATCCGTCACCAAATGCACGGTGGCCGTCGCGAGCCACCAGGCTTCCTGATCGTACCGCTCGAACTGAAACGTGTCGCCCCTCCAGGACGGAGCACTAATCGTAACAGAAGAAACCACGACTGCGACACCGAATATGCCGATAAAGCCGAGCATCAGGTCGCAGGACAAGCAGAATCGGGGAACCGCGAAGACTCGGCGATACTGGACAAGGATGGCCATCTTCACGACGATGAAAGTCAGGTGATACGCCAACGTGGCTGCGATTGTCATCTGTCGTTATAATAGATCAGAAATCTCGAGAGGACTTTACCGGTATCCCATCTTACTTACCCTTCGGCCTGATTGTTGCACCTCAACCGTGACTGTCCAAATATGTCTCCCAAGACCGGCTGTAGTGCCTAGGTCCATGTAAGTCATCTCCTATTGTAGTAGAAGGCGATTGAGAACGATAAACACTTACATATGGAAAAGATCATTCCGGTAAGCATGGTCAAAATCTGTTTTCTCTTATAAACAATCTGCCTTGTCACTCGAGTAATCGGTAGACACCAACAACTTACGTATGAGACGCAAATAAGAGCATCATCCAGACCCCACTCCTTCAAAAGAACGACTCGCACATATATGCGAAGCACCACGAAAACGAGTGTGAGCCCCAAAAGCCCAACAGTCATTCCGATGAGAAGCGGCGCCCTTGTCGCGTCCGTGAACGGCGGGGTTGTGCCCCCTGACTGTGTAAAGTTCTGGTTGTGCATGACAACCATCGGATTGTCGACCTGGAATTCGATCACAAAGGATTCCTCGGTGTCGGTAGAAATACGCAAGAGTCCGGGTCTTGGGCGAATTCGCAAGCCGCTTACCAGGCTTGAAATCTGTGCGGAGGCATGAATGTGGAGGGCGGAAACCGAATAAGCGTGTCCAACTGGTATCTGGGGATGCCTTGCCACAGGCGAAGGCATGGAATCCGGCGTATATAATGAACGTCCCAGAATCCTAAAAAAAGCCCCCAGGGTTCGCGCTCAAATCGAGCTACTGCCGCGTCCGGACGCCTGGGCTCGCGGAAGCGGAGAACGCCGTTCGTGCACGTCCGCATGCGGCGGCGCCATGAGCGCCCTCAGCCTCCACGATGCAGGCGATGCAGACGATGTCAATGGAAAGCCACAGTCCACACCGTCATTCCATACCATCAGGCGGATCATAGCTAGCTATGGATGCTGGGCAATCGATCTGTGAGCCGACAGCCCTACTAGAGGTAGCGAGGGGCAACACAGTTGTATCTATACGGATAAGGTTAACTCTATTTACCTATGTCACAATAGCTTCACTTCTGACTTTCGCTATACAAGATACTCGCACTCCAGAACAGCCTTCCTACATACTAAGTATATTAAACGCTATCTAAAACGTCTTTCTCCCCTTCTTATTTATACTATAACTTATACTATATTATTTATTACTTATATATTTCACCTATATATAGGGTAGTCTCTTCTGTATATCTCTGTTTATAGTATTAAGCCTTTATTACATCTAATCCTATATGCCCTGCGGTGTGCTCTAACTCGTGACATCACTTTACATCCTTAGCTTGTATAGTACTTCAGTCTTCCATCTGTCATCCTCTAAGAACAATAAATCGACCAACCATTCAAAAACTTTTGTATTTATCTCTCAAAGCCATGAAGCTCACTATTGGACTTTTGTTTACTATTATCTCAGCAGTCTCTGCTGCGTCTATAGACACTGGCTTGCTGGAGAGGCAGCAATGCAGTTTAGAAGGTGGTAAGTAATATGATGTAAAGTATAATACCTTGGTAAAAATGGAGCTAATTATTGCTTTAGACCAATGTGGCTGCTGTCAAAAGCCTTTGAGATGTGTTAGCAACGCAAATGGGGGTGGTCAGGTTGGTATCAGGGTCTGTCGGCCTTGAGATATATGATGTAGGATATCGGAGAACATTAGGGCTGTATATACCTCCCTTAGACCTTACAAAACCCTTATTCTTGATCTCAACTATGGCTGTTATCCCTATCTCTACGTGTGTTTCCCAGATTACCGTGAAAGATACGTATAAAGTCATAATAGGCTACACTACAAACACTCCCCAGAGCCAGTTCGAAAATTCTACTATATGTCAACATACAGCAGTTGGCTAAAGCCGTCATTAATAAAATGTAGGTGTAAAGAGCGTTGTTTCCTCAGCCACCAACCACTCAATCGCTCGTTCGCTTCAAGGTGTAGCCGACTTAACGTACCCCTCACCTAGGAAGCTTGCCAACTTTGCCCGGTCATGTCGATTGATTGGCAGCTTATCTATCCCCTATCGCAGCGATAAACAGTCAGGACCAAACAGCAAGCACAGGATCGAAAGGGCGAATCGGTCTTTAAGGTGCAAGGCCAACTGAATCCAGAAAGCGGAGGATATCTAGCCGAGCTCCGCCATAACAGGACCCTACCATCATTGTGACATATAAACACTTACAAATACTATTTTGAATACCCCACTTGCTCGAGTCTCAAAGCTTTGAGAACAAGACCGACTACCGGTAAATACGAGCCAGCTTGAAACCATGACAGATTCGTTCAGTTCCAAACGTCTGCTGTACCGTCTACCGGAACCAGCAGACGAGGCATTCTTCTTCTCAACCCAGACGGATCCAATCTCCCTCCAAAACTCGAACCCGTCACTGGCAAAGCCCGCATCCAAGAAAGATGCCCAGGAGTTCCAGAAAGCAGTCGAAGAAGCTCTTTTGGGCGTCGTCATCTGCTTGCCAGCAGACCCCGACGACGCCTCTTCCCTGCCCGTGCCGGTCGGGACCATTCATCTCTCGCCACTGTCCCAGAAGCTGGCCCACCATCGCTTTACCGAGATAGGCGTCCAGATTATCAAGCCATATCAAGGTCGGGGTTATGGCACCGAAGCAATCAATTGGGCTCTGGAATGGGCCTTTGACACCGCAGGCGTGCATCGTGTTGAAATCAAAGCTCTGGGCTACAATAAAGGTGCAATTAAGCTATATGAGAAACTGGGGTTCAAGCAGGAAGGCGTGAGTCGCGATATGTGGTGGCACGCGGGTTCGTGGTGGGACGATATTCAGTTTGGCATGCTGGACTGGGAATGGAGGGAGCTGCGAAAGAACAAGCTCAAGGTCACGTAGAAGGGCATTCGTATCTATTGCGAGGTACAATGAACGCAGTCATCTAGCCAGCTAGGAAACTAGCCCTTCACCACTCGCCGAATACGCAACCATCGTTGGTGCCTCCTAAATCTGTGTGACGGCAATTCTTCCATCAGACAGAGCATCTACGGCACCTCATCAAGAACAACGTCTCCTGGCCTATACCTGACAAACGTGTGATCCATGTCCACGTGATTCTCGGCATACCACTCCCGAATGTCATCAAAGTTCTTGCATTGGCGATTGAAACTGAAATCCATGGTGGGCCCCGCATCTCTGACATACCATTGTCCGTAGATGGCCGTGTTGGCCGTGCACATGACTTCTTGCCGAAGTATGTCCAAGCAATGAGCTAGCAGCAAAGATTCAGCAGTGTGCTTCGGACGCGAGGTTGTAACAAATGGACCATGATGCTTACTGAAGTGCGTCTCGAGCTGGTCCTCGCCTTCAAAGTTCTCAAACGCAGTGCCCGGGGCTTCGTCTGTGCCCGCCTTTGCCCGGTAATGGTCCCAGCTCCAGTGGGATGTCTGCCTCATCAAGTTCTGGGACGTGTATAAATGAGCAGATGCCTCTCGGCTACCAGCCAGCCAGTTCTCAGTGGGCTTACCAGACAATGGAGGTGGTGGAACACGAGTATGTCGGTCATGTATCCGCCCCCTTGCTCCGCTACCCGTTGGACCTGGCCTTGTTTAATCCCGAACTGAGCAGCTTCATCGACAGCTACTAGGATCGATCCATCTAGACGTTGGCACTGTTAGTGCAAATCTACAGCCAAGTCAAGGGTAATGTCACACCATTTGTCCCAAGTGCCAACCATGCGTCGTCCACTTCTCTCCCAGCTTTCTGACGATACATGTTCATTTTTTCGAAAGATCCATTTATAAAATGCTGATGATACTGGATCTTAACACCTCTATCAACGGGTGAAGCTGAAGAATTGTTTGTTAGTGCAAGAAACTCCGGAGATTGCTTCAAGGTTTGAGTGATAAGTACCATATTCTTCGGCTGGATGATTGTAACAACTCTCGTGAAGCTTCGAGAATCTTCGCCGCTCTACGATATTGAGCATGACTGAGAGACCTAGAAGGACCAATGTCAATGCATAAACGCCCAATACAGAACGGCCCCAGCCGCTCTGTCTCCGTGCTGCGTTGGCCTCAGGGTGCTCAAGGAGGGACTTCTCATCCCCCAGAGGCTCGTATTGGATATCATCTCCAGATGAGTCTGTGAACGGCATTGCAAAGGTTGCAAAGAGCAATTGACAGAACGCAGACCAAAGACAATGAAGTTGCTATGGGATGGTGGCCTCGAAAGGAGAAGAGAAAAGGAATGTTACAAGTAAAGGCTTCCTATCATGGTGGCAAATATTTCTTGCAAGGTTGTTGTTATGCGGACATCCCATTCAAGATGGCATTGTTTCACATGCCTTATCTCACTTCCACCGAAGCATCCGTTATATCCGTGTGTATTCAATGAGATCTTGCGGATTCTTAGGGTGTCTTGGATATGATGGGGGGTTCCCTGGCACCCTGCCAGCGAGATTGCCGGTTCCATTGTCTGTCCTACTTGCCACCGATTGTTATATAGCCGCGATATCGCCTGATTGGACAGCTTCCAAGTAGGTGAGGCATTAATACAACCAGGTGACCAGTATTGTCTCCATATTCTGACTGCATATGCAGGTTGAAAAAGACGTTCCACACTTGAGATACACGGGTGACGCATGCAGACGGAATCAGAACTGTTATTGGCCTCGAGTACGAGGACTGCGATATCACACCTTCAAGTCGAATTATTTTATAAGATGAAGACTCAATAAAAATACTGATCATATCCCCTTCTCATTGTTGATCTTCTTTTCAAACTCATACCGAATATAGAATCCTCTACAAGAAAATTGCGAAAATGAGATTCTCCACCATTTTTACCCTCGGAACCGCCCTCGCAACTGTTCGGGGGCTGGTCATTCCGGACGTGGAGGCCGATGTTGCTACTCCGGCTCTGCATAACAGGTAAAGTATGAGGAGAATATCGTTGACGACAAAAATTCTGACAGAGGTCCAACAGCTACAAGAGAGCCGAGGAGGATGCGGCCACTCCTGCTCTTCACAACAGCTACAAGAGAGAGGAGGTAGATGCGGCTACTCCCGCTCTCCACAACAGCTACAAGAGAGCCGAGGAGGATGTGGCCACTCCCGCTCTCCACAACAGCTACTAGATTCAGCACATAGGCAGATCCACACTGGGCGGATTACATGGTGATGAATGGAGGCTCGTGGGCGGACAAGGTCAAAAGCACAACCCAAATTACCCGGCCTCCAAGTAGATCTATAGCTTTAGCGCGGTCACGTATCAATACAACCTGCCTATTTGGTTTCATTCTGCGAACTGCAGTTTCAAGGGTGTAGAAAGCACCACATTAACTAAGATAATCAATGGCTTCACTTTTAAATACTGATACACATTTATGCACAAGCGCTTACCGGACTTCAGTCGTTGAGCCAGTAGAGGCAGGTGGAGCAAAGTGGTGGCCTCAAGTTTTGCATCAGCCAGTGTCCTTTTTGGTAGATTGTTTAAGTAGTAGGCTATAAGAAAGAAATTGCGGCTTTGTGAAAAATAAGGTGTGGGCGTCATCGCCCATATGCTTATGCAGCCTGTCAGCCTGCTGGCATTGCTTAGCCCGGCCCCGCCTGATACCATCTGCAGGCTTATACTATTCCGAGTCGGCTAGGTGGAACAGATCATTGCAGTTGCTCTCGATCTCAGTTATCTCGTCAAAATCTGCCAGATTCACATGTATAAGACCCGTCTGCGTCTGCTTACTGCTTACGAAGTGTTCGGAGCGGGGCCAGAAGATGAATGACACCGCGATGCAGCTCGCCATGCAGTGGCGAAGACGTGGCGAAGACATCTTCCCACCATTTAGATTGCCGGTATGATGGTAACCTCCGCATATAACGGCAATTGTCCCCCAGATGACCCCGGCATACCTCAGTCCGTGGAGGTCTCGGCCCATGTCGGCTAAAAGATCTACACCATACTAAGCTTTTAGAACAGAGATCTCTTGATACACCGCTCAAAAGTACCTTGCATCGCATTGATAGCTTGGAATCGACATTGGCAGGAAGAGATAGATCAACAAGTTGGCCAGCACGAGCAAAACATTTCCACAAAATGATGTGACTTTTCGTAACGACCTGTTTACTGACCGGCTCGTTCCTTACAACTCCAGCAATTCTTTTCTCGCCTCCTTCCTTCTACCAGAATATCCACAAAAATGTCGAGAAAGAGCTCTGGCGATATGTCTCACGAGGCGCTGCTTCCCGTCGAGGAGCAAGAGAAGAATGACATGCACGCTCAAAAGACTTCTAGAGCCCGTATAGTATGCCAAGCTCTTTGCAAAAGGCGCTTTTATACGGCAGGCGTATCTATTCTACACCAGGCATTTGCAACCATACTGGTGGTGATAGCCATTTACGCTGGCTACAAGCAAGGACTCGGTCGTCTCGCGCCGAGATCCTACACGAGTATAGTCCCACAGAGTAAATATACCCATAAAGCAACCCCAAGCACGTAGCAAAGTAACTAACTTGATCAGTTGGGCCTGTACCAGGGCCAGTCGTCTTCACCGACAGTGCCGACTGGTCTGGGAACACATCAAGAGCACACGCGATGTGGAACAAGTGGTTGAAGAATTTTGATACGCATACCATAGCAATCCCATTATCTTCAGTCGAGGCCTTTGGGTACGAACCTGGACTGCCAGACACAAAATACTCGGAGCGGTTTGGCATCGCAATGTTTCACCAACTTCACTGTTTGGTATGTTGGGCACTGAGCCAACCCTATTCATGAACATGCATATGCTGACAAGGAGGCGACGTGAAAAGGCAACGATCCGAGAGTTTGCCTATCTGCCCGATGCGATGCGCATGCCCGACGGAAAGCCTCTCCATCATGACGGAGTGACATTCTCATCGTTTCACATGGACCACTGCTTCAACTACTTGAGGCAGGCCATCGAGTGCCACGCCGATTCGACGGTTGAGTGGGCGAAGATAAATGACCACGGACAACGACAAGGGATCCAAGGTTGGGGTATTCCACATCACGAATGTCGTGATAGAGACGCACTGGAGACATTCGCTTTGAAACATCATGACTTCCACGAACTTTGACATAGTGTATTTTTGGTCCAGCTTTGGTCAATGTGTGAACAATAGGCTCTAGTGTTTCTAGTCATGCCATTGTATTTTTACAGTCCAATCTTGTGTAATTGACTACAATGAAATGTAAAAGCCACCAGGCAGCCAGTCATAAGGCTGTAAGCCTTGGCTCTGTATCTCAAACGCGAGGATCAGTTTGAAAAGCGGGCATAAGCAAAGAAGACAGATGCTATCTGCACGTAAGCATAGCAGAAAAAGATCGTCTGACTCGGAATAGCCTATCTGTGATGCAGTTCCGCATTTTGATGGCTAAACCGTTAGGACATACATGCTATTGTAATACCTAAGGCGTAAAAATAACAACGTACGATATGTTACATCACATATAGAAACCATGGTTTCACCACCGCGCTAAGTAGACTTATGTTTATGAATTGTGACATTGTGTCAGAGACTCAAAATTCGCTTCAAGGTGATGGATAAATTTATCTACGACCTGACTAATATGCTCCAGATTCCTCCTTTGATGAAAAGGCTTTCCTATGGATGGACCAAGGGTGCAGTGGCCGTATCCAACATCTGCAGAGTCCTTTTGATCCTGCAGGTGTGCTGTCTTTCCTTCCATCAACGGGGCAAAAGTTCCGGGTTGCGTATCAAATTTCCTAAAGGGGAAGCCAGTGCGTGAAAATTCCAGTCACCTAGATGTTGTGCAGAACCTAGTCAATCACGAATTTGCGTGTGATGCCGCGATGTACTGCCATGCTGATGTGAGCGTCGGGGTAAAGTAGGTGGGACTCTCGAGACACTGACATATTGGGGCAAAGGGGGCCCATATGGAAGATTACTTTTCCTGATGAACGACTGAATTTTGAATATTGCCACTTGTGTGATCGTTTGACACTGCCGAGATCACGCCCTGAATCTTTGCAGTCGATTCCCCAGCATGTCGTCCATAGTCGAATGTTACAGCCTCTGTTCTCGGTCAAGCAGTGAGATCGTGAGCCCCGACGACGACGACACCAGTCACATGGATAAGATTCCCTTGCTTGAAAATGATGCAAACTACCGACCTCTACATCGGCGCTCGTGGCTGCCGAACCTCGCTCTCTGGCGCATATACTTTGTCATAGTATTGCCGTGGCTATTAGTGTTCGCGTTGTCTGCTGTCTTGATCAATGTTCACTTGTCGAGACCGTCTTATGAAGACAGACAAATCGACCGTTACTGTACTGTATCCCTCAGTGACATTGTCGGTTAGAGTGGTCAGTTGCTAACATTGAACGAGAAACAGCGTTGGCGACCGAGGCGATTGAATATCACGACATTGTGTTTGACCGCGACTTTGGGCACACTAGCGAGTACTTCTCCGAGTACGCAGACTGGCCGAGTGACGAGCTGGACGCTCGTTGGGAAGCTCTATATTCCCGTATGTGCTTACTCGGGGTTGTCGCAACATCAGGAAGCATTATTTGTTAACAGACCGTCCACAATTTAGATGGATACACGGATATTGACAACATGGCCATCAAGGCCGCTACGCATGACCGGTTAATTGAGAAAAGCGTGCGCACTCCTGTTGAAGGTTATGAAGATACATACATGGTAGGGCTAGACGTGCATCATCTCCTACACTGCTTGGTAAGTCCAAACTATCGCCACAGATGCATACATGCGCCGTCAGATGGCTGATATGAGAACACGGTCTTGCCAGAACCGAATTCGCAAATCCTTCTACCCCCGTCGATACAACATGTCTCTCTACTTAGAGGACGGCGAGACAGTCTCGTACGACCAGTGGCTCCACCTCGACCACTGCATCGACCAGATCCGCCAGTCGCTCATGTGCAACGCCGACACGTCGGCTCAGGGCTTCGATTGGTTTCCGGATCTGCAGTACCTGCGAATACGCCTCAACTCGGTGCATCGCTGCCGCAACTGGGATCGTATCAGCGAGTGGGCTGACGAGCACGTGGCGCCTTGGACAGGCAATATATCCCACGTCGACGAAGCCACCGTCCGCGTGATTGATTACGGACGGGACCCCAATGATGATAATACCAACTTGTGGGTTCCTGAGGGGTTTCGTTACACCCGGCTTGACATGTAGACCGTGGTCATTCCTAAAATGGTGACAACCGAACCAGGCAACAGGCCTCGAACCGAGCGCAAGACGTCTTTTCTGTTTCGGCTGTGCCAACCGGATCTACTAGCGTTAATTATTTTCGATAGCCGAGGCAACATGCCCTTTTGATAGATATATTTCATAATAAAGTTAAAAATTCCCTGGTCCTACTCAACAGCAATTTTAACCGCCATCGGCGGAAGAGATTTAGCAGCAGCATATTAGAGACCTGAAACATCACTATCAAGAACCTCAAGGAGAAGGATGAAACGACAGTTAAGGATCTGTATATACTAGCATATATTAACATCTAGAATATTCCAGGCGAGACCATCAAGGCCGCATTAGAAGCAACAGAAACCTTGCCACTAATAGCAGGTATCGCACTTGATGACAGCCGGATGTAGTCATTCAGAGAAGATAACGCAGACGATAATGAAGATTTGACTAAATAGGCAGTCACTCGGTTGCGAGAATTTTCGCTTCTGCATATGACAGTGAGCCCTGGTGGCAAGCCGATATATGATACGGACCTGCTCGTGCAGGAGACCACGCTAAACTGCCACAGTGTAGGAGAAGTCGAAAAGTGAATGCGTTATCTTGAAAGAGCAATACGAATTCTGAGGAATCCATTCCCAAACAAAAAGAAAGCAAGAAACCTGGGAAGGCTGTGAGAAATATCTACCTCATGCTACCCGAGCAAGCAAATGGGCCGTGGTGACCAAAGCGTAAAGCATTAACGTAGGATCATAGACGTAAAATGTGATACATGTACTACACTAAAATATGGACCCTTTATAAGAAACCATATGCGTATTATATACTTAGCTGGGGCATTCTATAGAAAGCCTGACTGACTCAAAGTCGTTATAGAGGCCCACATTGCCGGATGCTCATCTTTTTGTACAAAGAGTCTCGGAATAGGACTCTCACACAAGGTCTATGAAATGAGAGATATCAAACACTCGTGGCGACGAACTTGCTTCGCTGTCTCAGTTTGCTGCCGTACTTGAGCAAAAGCCACGGGATGGGCAGCAGCGACAACGAGAGCAACGCAAACACACTACCGGCCCAGTGAACGCCGAGCTTCTCATACATCTGTATTGTGAAGAGTGGAAATACAGCGCCTAGGGTATACCGAAGGATACCGTTAGCGGCAAGAGCTGGGATTTTCGGTTAGCACCATGAAATAAAAGGTCCGTGGGGGAACAAACCCGACGCCGCAGCTTTGGGCCCGTAAAAGTCCACCATATAAGTGATGACCGACAACTAGAGCGACTCGTTAACCCTGGTTCCGATTAGTATTAGGATAATATGCTACCTTACAAAAAGAGAAAAGGCACCGAGCCCGAATGGAATGCCAGCCGCGACAAGAGCAGCCCAATTACCGCCTTCATGTGCCTCCCAGGCATACCTATTCCAGCGATTAGCAAATCAATTTCGGATCAGGACCATAAAGCCTCAATGAGACTACCCACGTACCAGAACAGGCCAACAGGGAGTAATACACTTCCCACTAGAGCAGCATAGAGTCGCTGCTCAGGTGTAGCAGTGCCAGCCCGCACCGAAGGCATCCGGAATCTGGTATCAAGGAACGCGTACAGGCAAGTGGCCAATATATACCCGATAACGACGCTGATGAAACTCAAGCCTACTTGGCGAAGGTTGAACGCATAGTAGTTCTGGAGAACATAAGAACAGCTGGAAAAATAGCTGAAGATCATCGCGTACGCGAAGGCTGTGTAGAGGGCCAGAGACGACACGATGATCTCCGTCAAGAGCATTCTCGTCGGCTTCATGACAGCCGCCTTGGCGAGCCCCCCGATGCGGCTGAGGGTTACCGCCGGCTCCCCGTTTTCTTTCCGCAGGATCCAAGCCCCTGACGTCTCCCTCATCAACACAATACCTACCCAGATCGGAGCGCCAACCATGAGGAGGACATATTGCGTCCACCGCCAGTCGCCGTCCCTGTCTCCCAAGACATACGCCCCGGCCAACGGACCGAGTGTAGGCCCCAGAAACGGGCCGAGGATGTACAGCAACGACGCTCCCGCGCCCTTTCCCAGCTCCCACACGTCAGCGATCGTGCCAGCGCCGACGGCTATGCCCGATGAACCCAGCATCCCCGCGAAAAACCGACAGGCGAGGAGCGCGGGGAACGTGGTCGCGGCGGCGGAGCCACCGAGGAAGGCAAGGAGGCACGTGCAGGAGACGGCGTAGATGGGTTTGCGGCCAAAGATCTCCGAGAAGGGGGCCATCGTGAGGGGCCCGATGGCAAGGCCGAGGGTGTAGAGGGTCAGGGGGAGCACGGAGCGAGTCTGGGAAACCGAGAATTCCTGCATGATCTGTGTCGTCGCTGGCACGGTTATCGAGGTCGCAAAGGTGCTGCATGTCAGCAATGTTAGCTGACATTGGCCAAGTCTGGAATGGGCAGTGCGCAAAGGAGGGTATTTGGGGTCGGGGGGTGTACATTTCAAAGGCAAGGAAACCCGGGATTGCGGTGTGAAGGATCTTCATAGCGGTGCTCCAGTTCCTAGGATTCCGTATCTCGCGAGGGTCCTCCCATGCTATTTTTGGTTGGCGAGTTTCGTCTTCAGACGATGTAGTGTCGTTTCCCACTTGCTTTTCAACGGCTGTGGCAGCAATATTACCGGCCTCTAGCTGCTGGGGTGCCGGGCTTGAGTAGAACGCGCCCATATTCGTTACTGAGGTGGTTGGCTCAGGATCCTGAACAGACTAGAGGGTTCAGCTGTTTAATGATGATAACGGTCTTGTCTTTGGAGCAAAAGATCTCTAACTGTGGACGAACGGTCTTATTTGTTCCCATTGCGCATCGATGTCGGTAGAGTGCTATTGTCAACAGATTCCACTGATTACCAATTTAGCTTTCCAAACGTTGGATGGCATGTGGGCAGGGCCAATTGTTCATGCAACGAAGTGTGGACTATGACTGCTTCAGTATCAGTAACTACTTTTCCTGTCATATTAGCCGGCCTGCCGAAACCAGTAGTCCTCGGCATGACAGCGCTATGCTCAAGTAGATGATTAATAATCTTGTCTAAATAGTAATCCGACTCCTTAAGGGAGTGCACTCATTGGAAAGGCCGGCCTCGGTGCAGAGATCAGCATTATAAGTTAATAATCCGACAAGGAATTTTTTCTCACGTCGCTTCAGCAAGCCTTTCTGGCTAATGTTGAAAGATGGTTGTACAAGACATCTTCTCATATTGATTTGTGTTCTCCGAAGACTATGGTGCTTATGTTTCTACCGGGAACATCTGGTCTAGAGTCGTGATTAGTGAACCAACCCTTGGAGGACACGCTAGGGAGATTCCGAGGCACAGTAGCTCAAACGGAATGGTGGCTTGGAATGACGAAATAACGTGCGGAATTAAATACTTCCCTCATAGTTACATATCAGACTCCAATTTACCTATGAAAGGTCAAGTGGAACAACAAGTCATAATGATAACCCATCCACGCATACAGAGTCATTAGTTTAGTTAAAGCTGGCATCACCTGAAGCTAGCGTTGCAGAGGATGCAGTCTTCCTGCGCAATACTCGGTCGTAAGACTGCAATTATTCGTATATAAATCGAGCGGACACCTATTCGGTAATAATGATACTTATACCCACCATAAGGTTCAAGCTGACAGGGACGTAAAGTGTGTATCATCCACATTAAGTTTCTCACTGATGTAGCTCTTTACTGACTTCGAGTACCACCTTTCACCTGTGAGTGGTAAGGCAGTCTTCAATATAGGTCGCAAACAGTCGAGCCGAAAAGGAGCCCCGTTCTAACAGATCGAACCCCCCGTTGAATTACTAACCACAGTACCGTGCGTTTTCTTTCTTCTCCAGCTTCAATGTTAGATGCACATCAGTTATTCAGATTGCAGTTACACTCTCGAGTTGGCACATGTAAAATAAGCAGGTGAGACCTCCAAGGTTCTGCAGCTCGGATTACTGTAAGCTCGAACATGCGCGTAGTCACAGTCTCTCACTTCCCCTTCCCTCCACCATTACCCCCTTCGCTGTCCCAATCCTTCTCCTCCGGCTTTGAAGCGTAGCTTTCACTGAAGTCGGGAACAGAGCCGTCAGTACTGGGCCCTCGTCGATGAGGGAGCCAGTTTAGCCCCTGTGGCTTTCCAAGCGCATCGTTAGGTAATCAGAATAGCCACGACAAACTGCACTCTTTCTCAGCCTTCGGTTTTTTCGCATCCTTCTTGGCCAAGACTGGTTCAGAGATGTACTTGGGGGCTTGGCTGTCTATGTCTTCTTTACGCCGTTTGTCGTGGCAGGGATATTTATCCTGGTCGAGGTCTTTGGCTCGTTAATAGCGTTTTTGCCCTCAGCTACGTTTGTCACGACTTGGGTCTTTAAGCTAATACCCCATGTTTAGGGTCTTGAGAGTCTGAACTTTGAATGACAAGAAACAGCGCAAACTGAAAAAATCATTGTTTTCACCACCACTTATACAGCAGGGTCCCTGTTGCCACCATCGGCACAAGCACTACCAAAGCCAACTTGATAAGGCCTACGGCGATCTTTGGGTTCAGCTCCATCGTCGCAAGTTCTTTGAACTGCGCTGGTGCGTTGCCTTTGGGATAGGGCCTGTCGGGAATCGGCTTCCCAAGGTGCGGGCAGATTTGTTCCCAGCCGAAGCCGTCCCCCAGCCGAAAGATGGCAAGCTTCTCTCGAGGCACCAGCTGTCGGACCCTTCGGTTTCTGTTGTCAGCCAAAGGGCCGAGGAGTCAGCTCATGAGCCATAATACTGTACCTAGTTACCTCCCCATCCTCTTGCGAGCATGCCGCATCGAGAAGGGGAACTGGAAATGTATGAACAAGAATAAGAAGGGGGAGAAGGGAGTAAAGAAGAAGAAAGAAGGAAATACGAGCTGACTTACGTCTCGTCGTAGTATTCCTTACACGCCTCGGGCCCTTCTCTCCAATGGATCACCTTGGCGAATATCATATGGTGCTCGCAGAAGGAGTTAATAAAAGGATCCACGAGGCGGATCTGGTGCAGCGGAAAGGCGGAGCAGTCGTTTATCATTTGGCCGACCGTGGTAACTAGCGATGTATACCACTTGTTTGTGTCACGCTCGACATGCAGAATTGTCGCCTCGGGGTAAAACTCGGTAAGCTCTTCGACGAAGAAGGCGGCGATCTCGACGATGGCACTGTGCGAAGGGAAAGCAAGGGTGAGTTTTCGGTTAGTAAAGGAGGCGGTAATAACGTCTCGAGCCTTACTCATAATCTCCGAACCATTTGTCGAATTCGGCCTTGCCATAAGGCTTTCCGATGCCCATGTACTTGGCCTTAAGGGCCTCGGTGTAGCAATCGACATGCGGCCCGCCAGATTTGCACATCTCGTAGGCATGGTACGTCCGGTAACCCAGCATGTTCAGGGCCTGGTAGAGGGAGAAAGCCCCGGTCCTGCATTATTGTCTCTTTTGTCAGTATTTTCCTGCGTTTTAATAGCAAAGACGTGCGAAGAGGGGGAGGGAGGGAAGGGCTAGCTATGCGCACCGGCTCGTAGCTGTCACCAATACTTTCTTCTCTCGGCGGCGGCCTGAGTCGGGAAATCTATCAATGGCGCGCGTCATGTTGATGTTGTCTCAGTTTTCTTTCATGTTTCCTAAGGAATAATGTCAGGATGTGAGATGAAGGCACTGCTTTTGGGCGCACGGAGTTCTTACTAAATAATCAATCGCCCTACACCTATATCTAGGAGGGTGCTTCGTCTCGTACCTGAGAATAGCTTGGCATGAATAGGACAGGTAGCCCCCTTCAATCCTTCTGGTACGTACTCAGTCGAATTTGTGACTAGGTACACTAAATATAACAAGGAAACGTGGTGATGAATCTACATAATACATATGTAGATACTACGTGTCGGTGGGTTTCCGGCCGAGCCCTGTCAATGGTGGATCATGGCTGTTAATGGAATACTTGAGGTGATAGGCCGCGGCAAGATTAATTGCCGTACCCGGCGGTTTTAGTCGGCATTCTGCTACGCCTCCAAGAGATGTCGGCGAATTTGTATGAAAGTCTAGACTCTGACCCAAACGCCAAGGCCTACTGACGGTCTTTTGCAGACTTGGCTTACTGACGGTTCCCTGCTGATGGTGGATGGGCAGGCGATGGTATCACGGTGCCTAAAAGGCTTCAAAACCGCATTTGATCGTTGAATGACAGCAGAGACAGACAGACAGACAGACCCAGACTTGCTAGTATGGTATTATCCTCCATTTCGCCCATGGCTTCGAATTTACAACAACAGCAGTTAACCTGGGAAACAGGGTCGCCCAGACCAATGCCCGATGGTTTCCCGGATGATGCCATCGCTATTGTTGGTGTTGGCTGCCGACTGCCCGGCGCCAACTCGCTCGACGACCTTTGGGACATCATCTCACAGGGACAAAGCCGATTGGAGAAACTCCGGCCTGAGAGGTGCGATCCGAAGCAGACATACCGCGCGCTCCAAGACCCAGCGTGGATAGCTAAGCGCGAGTTCTACGGCAACTTTCTCGACGACGCGGCAGCATTCGACCATGCTTTCTTCGGCATCAGCCCGCGCGAGGCTGCAAATATGGATCCGCAACAGCGGCTGTTGCTCGAGACGGCCTTCGAGGCCATGGACTCGAGCGGCTACCTCTACGACCATAGCCGCGCTCGCGGGGATCCCGTCGGCTGCTTCATCGGCGCCAGCTATACCGAGTAATACCTGGAGAACACGAGCGCGCACACGCCCTCGGCCTTTACGGCCACGAGCACGATACGGGCCTTCCTGTCGGGCAAGATCAGTTACCACTTCGGCTGGACGGGCCCCTCCGAGGTCATCGATACGGCGTGCTCCGCCTCGCTGGTGGCGGTGCACCGGGCAGTCCGCGCCCTGCAGGCCGGCGAGTGCACCATGGCGCTGGCCGGGGGCGTTAACATCATCACGGGCGTGCACAACTACTTCGACCTCGCCCGCGCCAACTTCCTCAGCCCGACGGGCCAGTGTAAGCCGTTCGACGACGCCGCTGATGGGTATTGCCGCGCCGATGGTGTCTGCCTGGTCGCTCTGAAGCCGCTGCGCCAGGCCGTCCTCGACCGCGACAACATCATGGGCGTCATCCCCGCCGTGGCCACGAACCAGGGCGGCGTGCACGCACCGGGCATCACGGTGCCGGACGGAACCGCTCAGAAAGCCCTCTACCGAAAACTTCTCGACCAGTCGGGCTGGGCACCCGAAGACATATCGTATGTCGAGGCCCACGGAACGGGGACGCGTGTTGGCGACCCCATCGAGATGTCGAGCATCCGCGACGTCTTCGGCGGATCCCAGCGATCAATTCCGGCCTATGTAGGCTCACTCAAGGCCAACATCGGACACAGCGAGACGGCGGCGGGCGCAGCAGATCTCCTGAAAGTCCTCGCCATGATCCGGCACCGACGTGTTCCGCCACTCTGTGGTTTCCGCCAATTCAACCGCAACATACCGTCACTTGAGCCGGACAAGATTATTATTCCTACGGAAACAATCGAATGGACGTCTCCAGGAAGAAGAGCGGCATGTATCAGCAGCTATGGTGCGTCTGGGAGTAACTCGGCAATCTTCTGTGCCGAATGGTGTCAAGACGACATATGCGAGCCAACACCCCCCAGCCTGGCCAGGTTACCCGCGTCTGGGGCCCGGTATCCGATCTTTCTCAGTGGCGCCACCGCAGAGAGCGTGTCGAGACAAGCCCTAGCCCTGGCCAACTATCTCACGCAACCAGTGGGCGACATATCCCTTGGCGACGTGGCCTACACGCTCAGTCGACGCCGCAAGCACCACCGCTTTCGTTGGACGACAGTGGCCGATGGCATGGCAAGCCTTGTCGAGCAGCTGCGAACCTCGGATGCACAAACCATCGTGGCCCATTCCAAGACGACCAAGAAGGTTGTCTTGGCCCTCTCCGGTCAGAGCGGCACTACTATTGGCCTCGACCCGGTCATCCTGCGCGACAACCCCCGCCTCACCCACCATCTCCAAGTTTGCAGCCGCATCCTGCTCGGTTTCGGTGGGCCAGACATCATGTCAGGAGCCCTGCACCAATTCGAGCCCATCTCCGACCCGAGCATCCTCCAGTGCGGCCTCGTGGCGGCGCAGTACGCCTGCGCACGCTGTTGGATCGAGGGTGGGCTCGATGTGGCGGGCATCGTGGGCCACAGCCTGGGCGAGCTGGCGGCACTCGCCGTCTCAGGCGTTTGGTCTCTTGAGGACATGCTGAAGGTCGTTTACCTGCGCGCAGAGCTCATGAAGAGCCGATGGGGCCTGGAAGGAGGAGCCATGGTGGCCCTGCACGCGCCGCTTGACAAGGTTTTAGCCGTCATGGGCGACGTCGCGGATCGCGGTGGTCTCGAGGTGGCATGCCACAACAGCATCAACAGCCACGTCGTCGTGGGCTCGCAAGCGGACATGCGAGCCACCATCTAGGTGCTGGAAGAGGACGATCGCTATCGTGGTATCCGCTTCCACCGTGTCCATGTGACGCATGGCTTCCACTCGCAGTTCACGGAGCCACTCCTCGACGGATTGTCCGATATCGAGAAACGGATCACATTCCCACCGCCCGCTATTCCTCTGGAGACGGGCACCAAAGACCCAGTCGATTTTGGGAGCCAGGTAGCCCCCGTGGGGTACTTGGCGAACCATGCCAGGAACGTAGTGTACTTCTCCGACGCAGTCCACCGACTAGAGGCGAAGCTCGGCCCTTGCATCTGGGTGGAGGCAGGCATCGGTACGCCCATCGTTCCCATGGCCAGGAGAGCTGTTGAAAACTCGGCATTGCATGCCTTTATGGCGATGGCGGCGCCCGAGGCGGCCGCAGCTGACATCTGGCGTGAGGGTCTCCCAGCTATCACGAGCTGGGCGTTCCGTTAGAAAGCGGTGTGCGTCACATCTGGCTCCCGTCGTACAGCTTTGAGAGCCCCAAACATTGGCTGGACTTTGCGGATCGTGCCGTGGAAGAACACGACAACGCGGCGGCGCAGAACGGCGGCATGGACACCGGTCCCGACGGCCCGGCACTGGTCACGTACGAGGGCAAAGGCCGTGGTGCGGCGTCCGGCACACACTACTTCAGCTTGCACACCACCACTGAGCGTTACGACAGAATCGTCCGGGGTCCGGGGGCACTCCGTCCGCGGGTTGCCGATATGTCCCGCTTCTGTGTACACGGAAGCCGCCGTCATGGCACTGCAGCAGCTCGGCAACTCTGCCCGAGGCAAGATATTGACAATTCGGAACACCCTTTTCAGCAGACCGCTCAGCTGCGACCCCAAACTGGCACCGCAACTCAGTCTGACTTGGGCCCATGGTTCCACCGCGGATAATACGTTCGGGACTGCCTGTCACTTTGCTGTGCAGTCTGCCGCCTCCTCAACTCATGCAGAAGGCGACATCTACATATCAAACGGTCGTCTCAGCGGCAGAGACCACCAGTCCAGTGGACAGATGCTGAGAAATAAGATGGAACGACTGCAGAATGACAAACACGCCGAGTCGTTGAAGAGAGCCACGGCCTATCAGCTGTTTTCCCGCGTTGTCGAGTACGCCGACCTGTTGAGGGGCATTCGTAGCATCACCATGGGCCCACAAGAGGCGGTAGCATCCATAAGAGTACCCAAGTCAGCCTTCTCGGCGTCGGAGAGCACGGTCATGGATTTCTACGATGCCATCACTGTCGACACTTTCATCCAGGTTCTCGGTCTGTTGGTCAACCACAGCACCATCTGTGAAGAGGCTGCCTGGCCTCACGGTCGCTTGCGTGCCAAAGTCTGCAGAGGTACGCTACTGTATTTCCTCCTTCCAGACTGGTAATCCCATGTATCCGTAATTCTGCTTGTATAGTATCTTACCTAGTTGTAACCTGCTCACAGTTCCTGAAAGATCTGGACCCTGGTACTGTCTAGTACCTACTAGGTAAGTGAAAAACTCAACCGTAACTCACCGGTAGGGTGCGAAACGGACCGGTTCGTTCACGGGGTGATGCAATTCATGCTTACTATCTACCAGCACCAATAGTATTCGGCGAGTAAAACGTGGCATACATACATTTAAGGAAACGGCTTCCAATAGTGAGCCTGCTCACTGGTCCTTATCGCCTTATGAATAATGGGAGAGGGGGCTTCAGATGCGAGAATGCTACTATAAGCACGTGCACTCAGCCGACCAGGTGTTTGAAAAGATTCCAGCCGTCTTCGTTGTCGAACAACCCTCGAGCTTCTTTTCCAGCAGTATACAGCCGTTCTGTCTCCCTGGCTTGGATAGCCCAGCGACTCTTGTTCCGGTATGCTATTTCGATGGAGAAAACATGATACTGTCAGCTCTGTTTTGTTGGAGTCTTCGACGCTATGTTGGGCCGGGGGCCGAATCGCCTCGCATACATAGAAATCTCGCTTAATCGGACCGAGTTGCTCGTGAATCAGACCGGCCTGAACCGAAACACTACTTTGGAGAGATTCCATCCTGGTTATCTGTGCATTATCGTAGGCTGCAGCTTGCTGCCTACTTCTGATTACACTGCAAACACCCACTGCCCAGCTCAATAGGGCTTACCTCATCCTGCACGAGCATGAGAAGGGAACACACCTACATGGCCTGCCTGTTCCTGCTTCCTTACCGAGCCAGATGCTGGTCCATTAGTAGGCGCGCTTGTCCTCAGGGTCACCTACTCTGGGGGCGAAACAACCGGTGTTCAGCCATTCGGAACTTCTGGTCCTTACTGCGAGTGCACTGAGAGGCTGGTGGACAGATGGGCGTTCCATCTTAGCCATGTTCTGGCTAAATAGATGGACCACAGACCCTCATTGCGTCTATAGACGGTTGCGTGATAAAACACCCTCACTGCCACGCATATTGGTGAAACCGACTTGGATTCCACTATTATGGACAGTTCAATTACGGATCAGGACCAACTTCTGCGCTCTGCGTGTGACTGGTGTCATGCCCATAAAGTTCGGTGCAGTCGGACGGTGCAAAACGAATACGAAAACGGAACTAGCCTGAACAAGCCATGCCCTCGATGCCTCAAAGCTCAAGTCCCCTGCGTCCTGGGTCTCCGCGGCAAGGTGGGGAGGCCAGCAACAGCAAAGAACATGAAGAGGAAAGCGTCGAGCTGCGAGGATTTGCACCACCATGTTATGCCAGATCACGATGGCCGGCCGCAAGAACAGGCCGAAAGCCGCTTTGTCAACCGAGCCCCTCCCCCCGTCGCCGACTGGGTGGGACCCGACGCAGAACCACCGGGAACGCGCTCGGCCGTGATGGCCGCCCTGTCCGGCGGCGGCCTGGAGCCCGGCACCGAGGCGACGACGGCGCACCCATGCCTCCAATCACCGAGGCTCTACCCAACGCCAGATATATCACCATTTCCCTTTGATTTCGTCGAGATCGATACCCAGGAACCGTCTAGCACGCTGCCGCCAGGCCTCGGAACGCCATTTCCTCAGAACTTCGGTTTCAGCTCCTTTGCCTCTCGGAATGTCGAGACATATTTCCAAGAGCCATTCCTCGCCACCGACCGCTCCCCTGTCGACAGCGATGGCGACGTGCTCGAGTCTGGCCCCAACGACGCCCCAACGACCCCCCCCTTCCCGTGTCTTGGTGCCTGGAGCGGAAGGGACCATGATGCACAAGATTCCAGCGCGCTGAGCAACCAGTATGAATCCGTCTCGCAGACCACGTCAGGCGGGCAGCAGCCCCCTACTCCAGTTTCCATGTCGCTACCGGCCGGTACACGAAGCAGCCACGAGAGGTTATGCAGGATCAGCTTGCAAATCAGCGAGGCCGCGGCGGGTTTTGCACAAGACAGTGCATCGGCCAGCGTCGTGGCTTTGAAAGGCGTGGTGGCCCTCGCCAGCGAGCTGATTAGAACGGCCCGGCAGATCTTGGTCCAACAGGGGCAGGATGATCAATCAGCCCGATCATCGACAACCGAAAACTCGGACTCCAGCATGTCGGCCAGCGAGTTGTCGAACGGAGAAGGAGGCGGCGAAAGCCCGTTTGCCTCTTCTGCATCCAGTGTCACCGCGTGCGAAGATGCCAGCAGCAACAACTGCACACGGCACACGCCGGGGGATGCGCTCGACCCGACCCTCGTCTTCCTGCTCCTGGCCTGTTACGCGGGGTTTCTGGGCGTCTTGGAGCTCGTGCTTGAAAGACTTTGGGCCCAGTGCGGGGATCATTCTAGCCGTGAAGATAACAAGACCGGACGCGGTACCGAGTTCTTGTCGACTCTGCTCGAAACTTCGCTCGCAGTCCACACCGTTCACTGTCTCTTCAAGCTCTTGCGCGAAGCCCTGTTCCCGGAGGACCCGAGGGATCGCAAAAAGGACCCGGTCTCGAACAGCGGCGTTGCCCTGCTCAGCGGGCGGGGGCGGCCTGTGGTGAGAGGGGCGGGTCGAGGAACAGCACGAGGACTCTTGGAAAGCACTTGCGAGGACTTGAGGCAAAGGGAGGAGGACATTCTGAAGAGGACAGAAGAGCTCCAGCAAAGGCTCGTCAGATAAATAGTATCAACCTTGTAAATCGGCCTTGTGGATTTGTCGATTCCTCCTACCCAAATGTGTATCCTAAAAGCCCCTATTTTTCCAAATCACAAATCGAGACACGTTTCGACCCCGCCGGTACACCATGGCCTTTTTTCCCTACTCAAACAGCAAGCCAGCGCAAAAGATACTCACTACCAAAGCCAGCGATCAAGTTCGCAATACCGAAAGCATACAGCCAGCCAGACGACCCGGCCCAGCTCGGGAGCAGGTTCCAGCGTGTGAGGGCTACGAGGGCTAGGAGGGAACCGGCGAGCCCGGCGACAGTGAAGACGTAATAGAGCTGCCGCATGCCGACGATGCGGCCGAGCACGGTCAGGAGCGCGACAATCCCGGTGGTGAGGACGAGGAAGAGGCCCTCGATGTTGTGGCGGTAGCGCACGGCCATGCCCTTGACGCCGGAGCGGAGGTCGTCGACCGTATCGGCACGCGCGTAGACAGTGTCGTAGAAGACGACGAGCAGCAGGACCGTGACGGTGAGACAGCTCGTCGGCACCAGCCACGCCGAGGATGTCAGGACGGGCACGCCGACACTGTAGGCCGCCAGGAAGACGGTCGACCCCAGCGCCGAGCCCAGCATCACCTGCGCGAAGTGGGTGAAGCGCTTGCCGAAGGGGTAGATCAGGGACAGCGCGATGGCCACGAGCGCCGACCACGTACACGCGGGCGGCAAGAAGCACCACAGCGGCGCCAGTGCGGCTGCGTAGAGGAACAAGGTATAGACGAGGGCGCGGGTGGTAGAGATGGCGCCGCGCGCGACGGGGCGGTTGCGGCACCGCGCCGTCTGGCGGTCGAGATCCTCGTCGACGATGTCGTTCCACGCGCACCCGGCACTGCGGGAGAAGAAGACCCAGTTCGACAAAACGGCGGCACGCTCCCACAGTGCCGCCGACGACATCGGCGTCTCCAGTAGCGAGGCGGCGTATACGAGCCCGACGACGTGCGGGAACCCGACGATGTAGATGCCGTGGGGCTGGTGCAGCCGGATCAGCTCGCCGTACGGCACCCACGAGGCCGGCAGCGTCGACAAGAGGCCTCGCGTCGGGGGCACATAGCCGACGTCTGTCGGGGCGGCCGTCTTGGGGCCGGATTTGGCTGGCCGTGAAACCGGGCTCGCCATCGCGCTGTCTGTCTGGAAATCGCAGCGTCGATGACGGTGGGCTGTGCAACGATGATGCTGCTGCTCTCTCTGTCCCACTTGGTGGAATTTCTTGGGTACAATTATGTAGGCGTCAAGGTTGAAGACAAGCAGGAAAAGCCAGCCGCAGAAAACAGGGCAAAACAGTATGTATCGGAGAACACTGAGGCAGACAAAGTTGCAGGAAAACCAGACAGTTTACTAAAATATTGAGCTGTTCACAACATGCGTCTTCCCTGAGGTTCAAAATCCACGAGCCGGGGACGCAAAATCGCCGACACGATGGATTTGTGCTAGGTCTGACCACATTCAGCAAACAGCGCACCCCTGAAAACCACCGAGAATATGCAGGTGATACATTCGAGTAATGCCAAGTGACTTGGGCGCTTCAATAAACAAGACAATACGTCTTCGCCTTCCGGGGTTTCGGAGGATTCCAAGCCGCCCAGAGGGTTACTCCCCGAGCCAACGATAGATATCATCAGGATGAGAATTTTCATATAATACCTTATTCGTCACACAGTGATGCTACCTTGAACCAGACCAGAAAGTGAAACCAAGACAACCATGAAGGTCTTTGTGAAGGCGAAATTCGACGTCGCGTCCGACCAGCATGAAAGTCGCGTACAGTCCCTCACGGAACTGATCAACTTCAACTCGGTTCACAATGCGTCGCACCCGTTTTGCGTTCAGGCGAAAGCCGACGGCTCACTAAACACCGTGACCCACGCCGAGTTCAAGGATGCCGTGTCGCGGTGCGCCGATTGGGTGCGGGACGCATCGGCGCCGTTCACGCCCGGTGAGCCTGTGGCGCTCCTGATTGAAAGCGACTTCGGCTTAGTGGTTCATGAGTTCGCTCTAATCAGCGCCGAAACACCGGTGGGTAATCCGTACCTAGATCAGATACCTATTGCTCTCTCTATGCGACCCTAAACTAATGACTTTGCCGCATGGAACAGCCGCTGGTAATGTCTCCACGGTTGCCTCTCGTGGCAATAGAGGCACTTCTCAAAGCCGTGGGGGCCAAGGCGCTCATAACCTCGCCGAGGTTCAGCATCGGTCTCAAGGCGGTGCTCGACGGCCTGGCCGCAAAGGGCACCAAGATCGTCGTCAGCAAGCCGTACGACGCCTTCTCGAGCCCTGCCCCGGGGGGCGTGGCCAGTCCTCCTCTGGAGAGGCCGAAGGCGCTGGACGAGACGGTTCTTCTGCTTCACTCGTCTGGGTCAACGGGACTGCCCAGGCCGATCCCGCTGACACACCGTATGCTCCTGTCTGCGGCGGCCTGCTACGAGTTTGACAGCGAAGAGCAGACGCAGGGGCTGAACCTCACGACGCTGCCCATGTTCCACGGGTTCGGCCTCGTGGCGCCGGCGCTGTCCATGGCGGCCGGCAAGACGACGCTCTTCCCCGCGAGCGACGGCATACCCAACGCCCGGTCCCTCGTGGACCTCGTCCGCCGGTCGGGCGCCCGCTCCATGATGACGGTACCCATGCTCCTGGACGACATCTGCAACCTGCCCGCCGGCGAGGGAATCCGGGCGCTCGCGCCCCTGGACTTCGTGGGCACCGGCGGGGCCGCGCTCGGCGCCGGCGTGGGCGACCGGCTCGCCGCGGGCGGTGTGCGGCTGCTTAACTTTTACGGCGCGACGGAGACGGGGCCGCTGTCCCTCACGTTTGTGCCGTCCGACGACTACAACTGGCACTTCTTCCGCCTGCGCCGGGACATCGAGTACCGCGTTACGGAGCTGGAGCCGCGGGGCGGTGAGCGCCGCTTCCGGCTGGCCGTCTTCCCCCCGGGTAAGAAGGAGGCGTTCGAGATCGCAGACCAGCTCGTGCGCAACGAGCGGCACCCCGACACGGACTTTGCCGCCGTGGGGCGCGACGACGACATCATCGTGCTCGCCACGGGCGAAAAAGGCTGACCCGCTCATCCTCGAGTCCATGTTGAACGAGGCGCCCGCCGTCAAGGCCGCTGTGGCCTTTGGCGACAACCGCTTCCATCTGGGCGTCATCGTCGAGTCTCAGCAGGAACTTGATCCAGGCGACGAGGCGGCGGTGGAGGCGCTCCGTAAGTCCATCTGGGCCGTCGTCCTCCTGACGGGCAGCTCCGGCAGCCTGGGCGCGCACTGCGTGGCGGAGCTCGCCCGCCGCGCCGACATGGTACGCGTCATCTGCCTCGTCCGGAAGGACCGGGGCACCAACTCGCAGCCCATGCCGAGCGGCGATCCCTTCGACCGCGGCATTCTCAAGACCCGGGGTCTGCAGCTCGGCGAGCCCGAGTGGGCCAAGGTCGCCACCATCGAGGTCGACCCAGCCGCGCCCCGTCTCGGCCTCAACCCCATTGTCTACACGGGCCTGCAGGGCATGGTGACGCACGTCGTCCATGCCGCCTGGCCCATGAACTACCTCCTCCCGCTGCGGGGTTTCCACCCCCAGTTTGCCTTCCTCCAAAACTTACTGGAGCTCGCCGCCCACGGACGGGGACACACAGTCGCGCGGTTTGCGTTCGTCTCGTCCATCGCCGCCGTCGCACGCACCGGCCTCGGCAGCGGCGGCGTGCCGATCCCAGAAGCCCAGGCGCCGGTCGAAACCTCGGCGTGCGGCGTCGGCTACGCCGACGGCAAGCTGGTGTGCGAGAAGATTCTGGAACAGGCTGCCAGGGACTTCCCTGACCGGCTGGAGGTTGCCGCGATTCGCTGTGGCCAGATAACGGGTGCCAGACACTCGGGTATGTGGAACGAGAGGGAGCAGATCCCCATGCTTCTCAAGTCTGGACAGAACTTGGGCAGCCTCCCTCGGTTGACTGGGGTATGTTGCCTACCCTCCTTCCTAACCGAATCTTCGGCCTTCATATGGCTGCGGCCAAAGCAAGCTGACGTGGTGGTGTACAGACTCTATCGTGGATTCCGGTCGACGACGCGGCATGCGTCGTCGCAGACGTCGCGTTGGGCTCGGATAAGCTGCCCGCAGTCCTTCATCTGGAGAATCCCGTGCGGCGGCCCTGGAACGACGTGATGGGTTGGATGAGCAAGGAACTGGGTCTCCCGGAACCCTCGCTGTCGTTCGATGCGTGGCTGGAGGAGGTGGCACGCCGAGAAAACGGGCAAGAGAAATTCCCCGTGCAACAGCTCTACCTGTTCTTCAAGAAAGGTTTTGAAGCCGTTGCCTGTGGCGGGGTGGTCCTGAATACGCAGGTCGCGACTAAGCTTTCGAGTCGGTTGCGCGAGCTGGAGGCGCTTGATAAGGCCTTGCTTGGCGCGTACCTTGCGCACTGGAAGAAAATCCGATACCTTGGTACATAGTAACAGCACCTATTAAACAATCAACGATTATTACTATTATCATTATCATTAACTACCATTATTATTATTATTGTTATTATTATTCCATTACATCATGATACTCAGAGACGGCCAGCGATGAAGACTAACCCTTTGAGAAGACCCGACAAGCTTACTAGTTACGTAATATAGGGCAGTAGATGCAGGGGCAGAAGCCATCAAATCAGGAGGGGGTACGGAGAAGCCGTTAAGGTTTTCATGGTTGAAATACACCAAAGTAACATGCCATAAAAGCTATCATTAGGGGGATTTAGAATCACCAGGTTTTATTATACAAAAAGGTTGTAAGGTAAAGAAAAGGGGTGGTAAAATACAAGAGCGTTTTTGATATAGTGACATAACAAGCAGGAGACCAGCTAATCACACAACACAAAGGCAAGCCACCGCAAGGCCAGTCAAGTCAGTAATGTAACCAAGCACCCAGCAGCAGTAGGGAGAAGAAAGCATAAGGAGATTAGCAGTGCAGGGCATAAGAGGAAAAAAGACGAAGGTCAAGGGTAGACATAAGTAGAAGAATAAGTAGATAAAGGATACATAGGTAGATAGAACCACAACACAGACAGAGTCGCTACAGTTCAGCAGGAAGCCAGCCATAGAGCCATTTGTTTTTAACGCACAGTATGCCATTGCAATATGTAAGTTAAGTAACCCACTTTTCGCCCACCCCTACATTTTGCCTACCGTTTTACACTAAAGACAGGGTTTCAGAGGGCTTTATGGTAGTTTAACTAGTTATTAACTTTATTAGAACAGTTCTTTATTATATATAAAACGATATAAAGATAACATATAACGAGTTTTAACTTCCTTTATAGAAGTATTACAAAGATATATAGGTTTAAACATTTTTATTATGTTTTTTAGATCTTAATATAATAGTGGAAAGAGTATATATAGGAAAGTTACTTTGAAAACTATTTAGAATATTTTATTATACTTTATAAGAACTTAGATTTAAAGAAGTCCTTTATTAGGTAAATTTAGAGTTTTTTCTTCTTATATAAATATTTCTTAGTAAAAAATAATAGCTAAAAGATTACTATATATTATTAATAAGTAATAATTAAAAAAACATTACTTGGTATATATAGTAGTAGGCTCAAAACTCTTCTTTTATACATTTTTATATAGTACTTATATATATATATATGCAAGATTTTAAACTGTTAAGGTTTACTAGTAGCTTTGTTATAGGATAAAGTGGTCAGATGCCGGACTGCCCGGCCCGACTATAGACTCCACTGGAGATACCGGATCCACCGGTCGGCCCGCCCGATAGTCGGCCCGGCATATACTCTACCTAGCGCCAGCCTACAAGGCCCAGCGCTACCAGCTTTAGCTCTAGCTTAGGGCAGTCAACCGATCCATCGCCTATTTTAACTATATCAAGCTTACTAATAATCCTTATTAGCTATATAAGTTTACTTAATATTCTAACAACTAGTTATTACATAGTAATATAGAAATTTATATAGTCTGCTGTAATAGTAGTAAAAGTGTGTATAAGTTTTTACTATTAGTTTTTTCACCAGTTATGTTAATATAGAACCCTCTAAAACCCCGTTTTTAGTGTAAGACGGTGGGCGAAAAGTCGGTTACTTGACTTACGTCGTGCCAGTATGCCGTGGTAGCCGATGAAGCCACCGCGCATTTGCGGAGCCATCACCGCACTATCGCCGCCGGGGAGCGGGCCCGCATCGCCGAAGCCGTCAGCGCCATCCCAGGCATAATCCGGAACCAGGCAGGGTTGCAGTCATTTCTGTACCCAGAGGCAGTCCAATGTATGCCTGGGCGTACCTGTAAAAGCAACGATAGAAATATGTTAAAGTTGTTATGTAACGTGTGTATAATTAGCGCAGTAAATTATATATTATTACAGTTTTACCTAGTTTTAATCAATATAAAATTAAATGCTTTATTTACAGTATAATAAACTTTACTAATAATATATAGTAAAAAGCTAAAGGTAAAAGTAACAACTAGAAGCTATATAAAAAGGGCCTGTTTTACCACCAATTGCAGCTCTCCTATCATTCACCTTTACAACCAAACTCATCCAACACTTTCTACATTTAAATCTTAACATTTACTAATACTCAATCTCACGTACTACCGACCATGCTCTCCCAAAACATTTTCGCTATCCTCGCTCTCGCTGCGGCTTCTCTCCCAGCAACGCTTGCCGCCAAGCACCAGTGCGTGATTACTGCCAAATATTGGGACGTGGACGAGCGCAAATGGAGTTATGTGGAAATAAGGGGCAATATCGGCGACGAAATACGTATAAATGGTCACGAGACTAAAATCGGACGGAAGTGCAAGCCCTTAACGACTTCATGGAGCGACGCAGAAATAGTCGATTGGTAAACTGTTACGACCGAACAAGTTACAGGCTACACAGCCCCACACGGCAAGGCAGGATACGGGCGGCACTGCATTTGTATGGACAAAGGGACAGGTCGGACAGATGACTCCTCGGACACCGAAGAACTATGGTGCATGTCACGTCAAGATAAGATAAGGAGACGGATATGTTGGATACGTGGGATAGCCAACATATCCAGAGGGACACCACCAACGGGACTTGTATACAGGATGGACTTGGAAGCACTCAAAGACAGACTTCTATAGCTCTTCAGCAATCAACTTTGTGATTTGTTCATCACACGGACTTTCATCTACCTCTCCAGTTGTGTCTAAACACTCAAGCATCAACCTTCGTTAGTTATACGATTAACCACCGTATACCTAGACCAGCCAGATTACCCACAGACTAACAAGACAACAATACTGTAACCGAGTATCAAGCCTCAACGTCGCATCAGCAGACAACACCACTGAAGGATACCTGATCGTAACACTGTTAAACGGTGTCTGAAAAACAAAAAACAAAAATACTAACCTCATCTTATTTTACATGATTTAAGCCTGGTAAAGTTGAGGGTTCTTTTCTGGGTTTGAACAATATTTGATTTCGTGCTACAGTTTTCATAGGGTTAGGGTTGGCTTATGGTTACCCAGCTTAGTTGGATGGTGAATGGTGGATTTCATGCCCCGCCCCCATGGTGTAATTAATAGATGTGATATCTCTGTTATGGTATATGTAGAGAGAGGCACTCGTGTCACATACCCGTATACATCAGTCCGGCAGCACCGCCACCATTGTGAGCAAAATTGATATCTGTGCGGATCACCCACAGGCTACTTACTTCTTTACCGAGTTGCCCCCCCAGGAGCATTGCTAGCAAGATGTCGATCTGGCCCCAACATACCCAGCCGTCAGCACTAACCCAAACAAACACAGTCCCGGCCCTCAAATACACGACGCCTGCATTGTCGCCGGCTAATTAGGGAAACCGCAAAGGTTGCATTGCAGCACGACATTTAGAATATCGGCGTCTTTTCGATTGCCTGCCCGCCGACCCAAGAATCGGCGTCTTTCTGCTGGCATTCTTGCCGATCTCACACCCCCTCTTCATTACCTGCCGGGCCCCAACTGTACTTAAGCAGGTGGTCCAAGTATATCCAAGTCAACAAACGAGATATACAGCAGTCATATTTATATGCATTTATCTTATATATAGATAGCTCTGGTACTTGTCTATAAATCCTCTACCAAAGCTTTGTCACCGTCCCATCCCCATCATGGTGTCTTTCGCAAGCGCCGCGCTGCTGACCGTGGTGGGAGCGCTCCCGAGCTGGTCCGCCCTGGCGACGCAACTCGTCCTGTTCGTGGCCGGGCTCCTGCTGTGGCGGTATTTCCTCTCACCTCTGCGCGGCGTGCCGGGGCCGTTCCTGGCCAAGCTCACGCGGCTGTGGCATATCCACCGGATCTTGAAGGGGGATCAGAACCTCGCGCTGGTCGCCCTACACGACCAGTACGGTAAGGAAGTTTCTTTTCTTGTTCATGACTTGTCTCCGTTTTTATCCTCTTTCCCTCTCTCTCTCCTCGCTGATGCCCACGAGCCTACCAGGCCACTTTGTCCGCCTCGCGCCTGACGAGGTCAGCGTCGCTCATCCGGACGCTGTGCACAAGCTGTTCCTGGCGCCCCTGATCAAGGGCTACTGGTACGCCGGCTTCACCATCCCCGACTGGCGCTATGTGTCGCCCATGGCCATCGTAGATCCCCGCGCCAAGATAAAACTGTCCAAGGCGCTATCGCCGGGCTATGCCCTATGTAAGTGCGGCCCCCCCCCCCCCCCCCCTCTTTTTGGTTTCGTGGCCGGGAGGGAGCCTGGGGCTGTCTGTCGAGGAGATTTCAATTTGACCAACAAAACCACAGCCAACGTCTTGCAGTCCGAAGAGGCCGTCGGGCGGCTTATCGAGCGGCTCATAGACTGGATGGATATGTTCGCGCGCGACGGTTCGCCCATGGCGTTAGACAAGTATCTATCGTATACGACGCTGGACATTGTGGGCGAGGTGGTCTTCTCGAAGCCTTTTGGATTCGTAAGTTTTTCGGCCTCGGGAGTATCCTGGGCAGAAATAATAGCCGCGGACAACTGACGCGCGCCCCGGGTGGGCAAAAGCTTTGCAGATTGAGGAGGGCCGCGATATCGACAACACGATCCGCGACAACGCGACGCTGACCCTCCTGGGGGCCGTGACCCCCTACTTCCGGCGGCTCCGGAACCTGTTGCTGACGAACCCCGTCATGACGTGGCTGGGCCTCCTGCCCATGGGCGGCGTTTACCACAGGTGCATCAAGGCCATCAACGAGCGCCTCAAGGATCCTGACGCCCGCTTCGACTTGGTCGCCCACTGGTTCCGCACTATGAAGCAGTCGCCCGAGCGGCTGAATCTGAAGGTCAGTCCATCGTCCGCCCGCGGCCACGGGGTGGGCCTCTTCGCCAACTTACCCCCTCTTCCCCCTTCTCTTTTGTCCCGCAGCCGCTTGAGCTCCCGTCACCAACGCGACAACCCTCCCCTACTGACCCCAACACCCGCGCAGAACATCCAAGCGCAGACGACCAACACGGTGGTGGCGGGGTCCGACACGGTGTCGACAGGGGTGCAGTCGTTCCTGTACCACCTGCTCCGGGCACCGGACGCGCTATCGCGGGTGCGGGCCGAGATGGCAGCGGCGCTAGCGGCTGGCCGGTGCCGGACGCGCGTGGTGGCCTACGCCGATGCCCAGCAGCTGCCGTACCTGCAGGCCTGCGTTAAGGAGGCGTTACGCGTCCACAGCCCTGTCTCCATAGGCCTGCCGCGTGTTGTCCCCGCCCCCGCCGGCCTTGAGATTGGCGGCCGCCACTTTGCCCCCGGCACCGTCCTCTCCGTCAACCCCTGGGTCGTCCACCTGTCGCCCGAGATCTGGGGGCCAGACGCCCGTGAGTTCAACCCTGACCGCTGGCTGCGCGACGACGCAGCCCGCCTCGACAAGTATATCTTGACTGTGCGTGCTGTTCCTCTTCCTCACCTCTCCCATCCCGTCCCCCCCTTGGTCTGGCTGGTGAACCTTTTTATTCGTGGTCCTGTGCTCACCATCTGTCGTCCAGTTCGGCGCCGGATACGAGTCGTGTCCCGGACATAATGTCGCCAAGATGGAGCTGTCCAAACTCACGGCCACCATCATTCGCGACTACGATATTCGCCAGGTCACCCCAGGTCAAGAATGGAGCTACAAGACTGCTTTTGTGGCCGCGCCCCACTCGTGGCCAGTGTACGTAGAAAAGAGGCAACCTTGAGCGTATTTCGTTCTAGGCAATTATTAGTGGGAAAAGGGGGTCTCCTGTTTCTGGATCTCCATAAGTTGAGAAACTAACGTCCTAAATACCATATCCAGGATGTCAGGCCCGCGTGGTACCGAGATTGTTGATCAGTTCCGAAATCTTATATCAAACCACTCAGCGTCAACAGGTTGAAAGTAGATATTGTAGAAATCATATTAATATCCGTGAACAGAGTTATTGCTATAGCACCTCTTTCCAAGGGCCTCAGTCCACGCAGCGTCTCGGATTGTAATGCTGAGAGATGAGCCCAGCCCAACTGTTTATGGTATCTCGTGGTATAGTAGAGTTTGGGAATCGATCTGTTCCATGAGATATATGCGCATAATAGAAAAAATTCTTTGCACTGAATAGGGATATAGGACAACCGGTATAGGGACAATTAAAAGCTGTTCTGTCATCGCGAAAGTATCTTGCGTCCCGCATCTTACCTCACTGTTTGAAGTGCTACTTAAAGATCTATCGCCTAAGAACATTAATTTGTATAAACTAGTATCTATGTTTCTGCATGAGCCGTACCTCCGACGTCAGCGTCTGGAGGTATGCCGGCATGCGCTGGGCTGCTCCTGTGATGGATGCCAGGTGCGTTGAGAAGACGGCGTCGTCGGGTCTAGTGCGCCACGAAAACTGAGGCTTGTCGCCGGCCTACTTCTTCCACTTGTGCTCTTGCGTGAAGTCGGACGTGTCTGAGTCCTTCAGGTTGAAAGCGGCTTCTGGGGCTTCTAGAGTCTGTGTCAGGCAGGTCCTCGTCGCTGGTGCTGAGTTGTCTCCCGTCTGGCGTGACCCTGCTGCCCTCGATCTTGAAGGACCCCAGCGCCGGCCCAAAGGTTGTCGCAGCGCTCAGAGATTCCAAGCCAAGGGTCCAAGATCCAGTTAGGTTGACTTTTGTGAATGCTGGTAGCTATAGAGTCTGGCCGACAGCTAGGCTTAGGTCGTCCTTTTTGTTATTCTTGTAGAAGCTTCTAGGATTGAAGCTTATATTTAGGGGGTGTGAATCTTCTAGACATATGCTCAGGAAATTAATATGGTTGAAAGAGCCGTTCCAGAGGGCGTCAGCCAGTGCAGACTGAATCGCGTCCCTGAGGAGCAACAGGCGGCACAAGGGCATCATGCATGTGCAAGTCACCTCCTTCAGGTTGGGTAGACCGCCTACCAGAATGGAGACGGTGTGAGGATGCAATCCCCCATGGCTGAGGTGTTGGCCTACTATATGCTCAGCTTAGTCCTGTATTTCATTGTTCCCCTTCACGAAGTCTATTAGCAAAGAGCCCAAAAGAATGGAAAATAGATGAAAGACTGAGTAGCAGTATGTTCTTTACACCGTTAAATATCTTGAGCGCGACAAAGAAATCTCTTGTCCTCTTTTAGAAGACAGTGTGCGAATTCGCAAATCATACAAATCATGACCCTAAATCTCGACTGCTTTCCTAGGCATCTCCTTAGGATCCTTCAACTTTGTTGACCCCTATATCCACTTTCCGACTCTTGAAAACGTCCAAAAAACCCAGAGCATCTTCGAAAGCCCAAACGTCTCGGTGTCAAATCCTCATCCAACCATCGTCGTCAAGACTGGGTCCTGTCACAGGAGATTAGTGGCCAACCCTTAGGGGACACGCTAGGGAGATTCTAAGGCATAGTAGCTGAAACAGAAGGGTGGCTTAGAATGACAAAATAACGTGCAGAGTCAAATACTTCCTTTATAGTCACATATCAGACTCTAGATTACCTATAAAATGCCAAGTAGAACAACAGGGCATAAGGATGCACGCATACAGAGTCGTTGGTTAGTTGAAGCTGGCATCACCTGCGGCTGGCGTTGCAGACGACGCAGTCTTCCTGCGCAATACCTGGTCGTAAGACTGCCGTTATTCGTATACACATTGGTATAAACATGATAGTCAAGTCCCAGAAGACGCCTGAACAAGAATCGATGCTTCATTTCCGGCCCTGAAACACAACCTTTTCCGTATCTAAATGCATCCTCACATACCAATACTTTTCCGATATAACATGACATGGTAAAGGAGATTCCTGCGAATGTGCTTTCTCAACCCACACACAGCGCCATCATGAGTCCTTATTCTCTCTATCAAGTCGAGCACTCTCTGGCCCTTGTTGTTGCGGGCGCTTGGGCTCGAGCCACACATGACCAAAGTAGAAAACAAATCTCTGATGAGAAGCACGTCGTGGCCGTATATGTCGTGGTGATATTCGTAGAGCCGCAGCATCTCTTTGCAGAAGAGAGAAAGAGGGGTATCTCCGTTGTTGTCTGTCGCATTGATATCCGCCCCTAGTTTGCGCAGCAGACGAACCATCTTGACACTGCCATAGTCCATGGTTCTGACCACGATGTGAAATAGGCTTTGGCCATCTGGGTCCAGTTGATTTGCGTCGACTCCCCGTTCCTTGATGAGCTTCTCGACGACGAATGAAAAGCCAAATTCAACCGCTATCTGGACCAGCGATGACCCATCACAAGGAAGCTGTTGGCCGCAAAATCTTGACCAGTAGAAGCGACATTGTCTATCCTCAGCGGTTTCCTCCATTTTCACCTTGAGCTTCCTCCAGGCTTCTCCGCCGGTCAGGGTCAGATTAGCCGCCTCAAGGTCATCAACCATCAGAGTGACCACGTCGTATCGCCCTCCGTACATGGCAAACGCGAAAAACTGTGGGTCTCTTGTAATTCGCTTGGCCACGTCGAGTGTACACACCAGCCTATAGGCTGCGCCTATTCCGCCCTCGTGGCGTCCATTGTCGGACATGACAAAGTCGACCCAGATTGCGGCCAGGTCGTCTATTTCCCGGTTGTGCTCAAGTTTGGCGCCGTATTTCATCAGCTTGGGGACGACCCTATCCTCCCCCTCGGCGGCGACGACCATGAGGAATGTACGACCGAACTTGTCTCGGGTGTTGATATCGGCGAACCCTGCCGCGACGAGTTCCAAGGCGGCATTGTTTCGCGCCAACTTCGAGTCAAAATCATGCTCCAGGAAAACGTTCTCTAGTAGGTTTCGCAGAGCATTGTTGCCGTCAATGACCCTTGGCTTGTCAAGCCCTGATGTGGCAACGGTAGACGCTGTGGTGCCTTTGCCGCCGTAGTTTCGCAACCTCTCCACAAGAACAAAAAGTGTCTCGCTGAACTCCTGAAGCGAAGCATATGCGCCAGCTTGCCACTTTGATGCGTGAGATAGTACATTAACCCCCTCCTCATCCAAGCGTGTGGGGTCCATCCCGGAGTCGAGGAGGATCTTGAGAGCCCGTGGGTTCTGGGTTGCGGCTGCGATGTGAAGTGGCCTTTGCTTTGCTAATGCAATGCGCCACGCATCGGAATCGACAAGACGACGGATCATGTCAGGAGAAGACTCCAGTGATGGAGGTATCAGGGTTTCCGGAACTCTAAACCTAGCCGCGGCCCCGGAATGCAGAGCAGTCGGCATACCACAGCATATGTCCAGGACTCCGCATCCTTGAACAGGAACAGGTAACGACTGACCAACACTTTCCCAAGCAAGATCTAACGAGGAGCCTGGACAAGGGCTTCTCAGAACGACTGTAGCATCCGCCCCTGCATTGACCAAGGCAAGCGCCTCCCGAAAGCGGCCGTATAGGCAGGCCTCTACGAGTAAGGTATGCCCCTGGCCCAAGTCACGATCGATATCAGCACCGTAGCGGAGCAGGATCGAAAGAGCCTCTTGAAAGTTTTCCGTTTCCCAAAAAGCTCTCCAGAGGAGGGTCGCGCCAAAAAGGTCAGGGTCGCTATCATCGACATCGTCAATGCCCTTCTCAAGAGAGAGTTCTGCCAGGTCGGGATAGCCGTGGCGCATAGCAGATATGAATACAGGAATCACCGACCACGACGGTTCGTCGTAGATGCGAAAGCGTTCCTGTATGTGCGGACACCGCTTGATCATGTACTTAGCAACCTCTGTATGTCCGTGACATAGGGCGACGTGGAAAGGCGACCACGCCGGGAAACGCTCGTCCCAGCCATCCCAATATAATGCCATTTGGTCGTCTTTGCAGCAGAACCCTTTGGAGGATATATTGAGCAATGCGCCGAACGCAATAAGCAACTGAAGGGCGGCTAGATTGCCAGATCTTGAAGCAATATGAACTGGAAACCAGTACATGGCCTTGATATCGTGCTCATCCGCATCGTCATAGTCGTCCAGGTCAGGATAACGGATAATCCCAAGCGACTCCCTCTGCATTTCTTCAAGCTCTTCGCGCAAGGCCTCGTCGTCGAGGCTGGGCTGACTGCTACTGATTGAGTCTCCATTGTCGAGATTGTATTCGCCGTTGCCGCCATAGCCGGCATGGTAACCGGACCCGTCGAGACTTATAACATCGTCAGAGTCCTCCGCGCCGGCAGAACCTTCGCCGGCAGAGAAATGGTCGTCAACAGAGGCGTCTTCGGAGAACTGCTCCGAGGATGAATCGTCAATGTCATCAAAACCGTCGTAGTCGTCCATGAAGAGTCCGGCGGTCTCTGAGAGATGCTCTTCGGAAGAAAGGTCGTCACCCAATGGCGGGGATGAGCTGCGCCGCAATACAGGGTCATTGATGACGAGCGTAGTGTAGAAATCTAGACGGCGCTGGAACTTTCTACCATCGCGTTTATAGAAGCTTCTGAACCGCTCCCCTGCGGACATGCTCTTGGGATCCCATGGGACATATTCCCGGCGTGGGTTGTAACGGATAATGCCTGTCTGGGAATCAATAGCGCCCGTCTCGAGAATTTTCCTCATGACATTCAAGTCCCCTATTTCAGTTGCCCAACAGAGAAGATACGGATGGCGCAAGACCCCAAACTGATACAGGATCGGGTTTACAAGCTGATGGAAACATCGGTCCGTCGCAGAAAGTGCTGCAAGGGAGGCAACCTTGATGTCGACTTGCTTGTGGTCATGGGTCTCGTCGTCTCTCAGAGCTGCAACCACGGCAATTTTGAGCTCAGGCGGAAGGTCGCGTAGGCCCGTCATGTCGCTGGTCCGCCGGCGCAGTCGTACTTATCGGCGTTGACTTTGATTATACAAGAGGCTGAAGAAGGCTGACGAAGGGGTGGAGGAAAGGAATTAGGATGCGCGGACGGGAAATACCGAACGTGTGGCGATGACATTTGAGGTGAGATGTGAACGAGGCGGTGATGAAGGGAAGAATTGTGAGCGTTGAAGTTGAACGATGCACGTCGGCAGATTATGTAACCAGAAGAACTCGTAGATGGACCCTCGAGCGATTTGAAGGTGCCGATCGATACCTGAAGGTTCAGGTAACAACAAGCAATTAATTAAACAAAAGTGCAGGGAAGAAATATCGAGTCCTGCTTCCCTCAGTTGCGTTCTCTTACTTATTCTCCTCCCGAGGGATTTTAGCTCTGAACCATGTGGAGGGAAAAAGTGATTCCAAAATTCGATCGTTCAAGTTGAGGCGCTTACATAATGGTGTTGGTTTGCTCGTCAGCCACACACACACACTGTGGCTGCGAAGCCACACCATGGCTGTGCCGGCAAGCCCGATATACCACAGGCTGGATGTCAGCGTTGTTGATGAAAACGGGGGACGAAAATCGATCAAACCAGGGTGTGAGCCTAATCATCGTTTGCTGAAAGCTAGGAACTAAACCGGCGATCTTCTCATTTCGTCGGCTGTCCTATCAGATAGAGGTCGTTTGAACAGGCGTACTGGCTAGTGAGACGCTTTACCACTGAGCCACCCGGGCGGATGCTGTGGCGGATGCTGCCCGGAGTGAAGAAGAGTGTCCGGCGGGTATCGTAGAGCCGAGAGCGGTACTGAGTTGTCGTGGTTCGACATGGGTTTGGTTCTCGACCTCGGCGTGGTCAAAAAGATACCCTCATCTCCAGTCCAAAAAACATTACCTAAACGCAGCAAGACACAAGGTTCCCATTAGGGAATCCTTGTCACATCTTGTATTGCTCAAATGTGGCTTCTGCAGAACTGCACGCTTATTGAAAAAAAGCTTGAGACTGGCACGATCCCAGTTGCTGTGGGAAAACAGCTGCCTTGAGGCAAACTAGCCAGCTACAAGATTATACATGTATAAATACCCAGATCCCTGCCAAGGATACTGGGTCTGGTACATAAATCGCGAAGATTTCTCATCCGTCTTGGAGCAATTGCTAATAATACAACTGCGTTACGCTAGCTTAACCACTTGTTTCGAAGTCAACGAGATAATCGTAATCGATTACGTTCACGTACCTAAAAGCGAAATGGCCACCAAGGTTAGCCAACTACCTGCTAGTCCGAACGGTTTCCAACACGGGTGGAGTGGCAATCTTCAAACCCGCCAGCACCGGAATTACACATCCCCAACCCCGCGCCATGCGTTGCCTCCCCGCCCCACGTCGGTGCCGCAACCACCTCCGTCACACCATAGCGCTCGAAAGCACAGCAGAACAAACTACCCTTCCTGTCGAAGTTAGACGCAAGAAGCTGTCATCTAATCGAGAGCGTGTCGTCGATCCGAAACTGAAACCAAACGAAATCCTCAAACCCCACCATTTGTACCAGTATTCATCGGCCCAGCCCAACTTGCTTGACACGAATCAAGAAATGTCAAGCGAGACAATCATTGAACTGTCATCATCCGGAGTATTCCAAGAGCCCGAAATCCGTTCTAATCGTGGTTGATCCAGTCGTATGTGGTGGCATGAAACACCACGTCCCACCGTCCGAAATGCTGCGCGACGCTCAAGCCCCCAACCAGAGCAGTCTCCCCGCCATGTGGTCGCGGGATCCGGCGTCACTAAATACAATCAGACGGGAGCTTCCGTAACTTTCATTGGCTGATGTGACATCCTCGAAGACATGAGCGTGTTCGGATCCGGCGGGAGGCAAGGCGTGCATGCTCCCGAGAGCGGGTTGTGTATCTGAATTACCGAACTATATAGACATTGAAGGTCCCCTGATCGAATGCTCAAATAAAATGAAAGGGTTCAATTCCCGCTGAAGATCAGAAATTGGTGTTGAGGTCCACATGAAAACCTTCGTCATGATCATCCCACACGATATTTCAATGTTCAGCAACGTGCAGCTGGCAGTGGCTTTGCCTGCCTTCCTGCTTGCTCTGGTAAGCTTGCGAAATCAAGTGGTCGTGGTAGAATAATTACAACAGACTGACAACCCCAACAGGGATTCATCCGACTCCTTTCGAATGTTGTCTACAATGTATACTTTCACCCCCTCCGTGATTATCCAGGCCCGAAGCTCTTTGCCGCGACGCGGATTTCCTTCTCGAGGATGATCACCGGTGGTAAGGCACACCAAAAGCTTGCAGAATTACATAAGCGATACGGTCCCGTCGTACGGCTCGGCCCTGAAACTCTCGACTGGGCCGACCCGCGCGCGTTCAAGGACCTGATGGGCCACAGCAAGGGCAGCGGCGGGATGGAGAACTACAGGGACCCCATCAACACGAAGAACAGGCCGCACAGCATCATTAATGCCGGCAGGGAGGATCACGCTCGCATACGCCGGGTTCTTGCGCATGGGTTCTCCGCCCAGAGTATGGTGGAGCAGCAGCCCCTGATCCAGAAGCAGATCGACTTGTTGGTCCAGCGCCTCCACGAACACTGCGAGGGTGGAAAGCCCTTGAACATGGTGGCCTGGTATAACTACACGACGTTTGATATAATTGGAGACCTAGCCTTTGGAGAGCCGTTCGGCTGCCTTGAGAACTCTGACTATCACCCCTGGGTCTCATCGATATTTAACGCTATCCACGCGAATATCTACAGAAATCAGTTCCAGCGTTACTGGATGACACAACCGTTTGCGAACTGGCTTATCCCAAAAAGACTGAGAGAACATCAGATGCTCCACAACCAATTGAGTTTGGATAAGGTCCAGAAGCGCATGGCTCTAGGCGGCGACTCAAGACCAGATTTCGTCCAGTCCATGATGATGAAGGAGGGCAGTTTGGTAAATCAACTTTGTATCGGTATTTCTGGTAACCCTTTACTAACCCGTGCTGTTTCAGGCCATGTCTCGGTCGGAAATTGAACAAACGGCGGATACTCTCATTATCGCTGGTTCAGAGACTACAGCATCAGTACTGTCAGGTGTCACGTTCTTTTTGACAACACACCCTGATGCTATGGGGAAGCTTGTGGAAGAAGTCCGGACATCGTTCAACTCTGAGAAGGAAATTGACGTTCTCAGCGTGCAGAAGCTCCGCTATATGCTTGCAGTCCTTGACGAGACCATGCGGCTTTACCCTGTTGTGCCCATGGGCCTCACCCGTATTATGAAGCCGGGAGGAGATTACGTATGCGAGAGATTCGTGCCGGAAGGTGTAAGTGGATCGTAACTGATCCCTTCCAGTGTTCAGAATCCTCAGACTAATTGTCAACAACAGACCAGAGTAATGGTGTCACAGTGGCCCATGTACCACAACGAGAAGCACTTTGCGCAACCAGAGTCTTTTATACCCGAAAGATGGCTCGGGGATGCGCGGTTCGCAAATGACAACAAGAGCGCCCTCCAGCCCTTTTCAGTTGGCCCTCGTAACTGTATTGGCCGCAAGTAAGTTCAAAAGCCTCTCCCAATCATTCCATGATCTCCTCTGACCCGGTTCAAAATAGCCTCGCGATGTCTGAGATGAGAGTCATCCTCGCGAGAGTCATCTGGAACTTTGACATGGAGATCGCAGAAGATAGCCGTAATTGGACCGACCAGGAGCTTTATGGGCTCTGGAAGAAAGGCCCGTTGAACGTGCATCTTACACCTAGAAGGGAAAAGTAAACTTCTTTAGCTAGGTATGTTTCTGTTACTCGACAGGAGATAATTCTCGGCATCATTGGCGGAGATAAATGGCATTCTTGGCATTACAGGATATCCGATTGGATGGGTGAAAGCAGCCGATATATCAGGCTAAAATTGCATGAAGAAGGAAAGGTTATCGGAAGTGCTAGACTGGCTGAAGACTGCTAGTATAAATGGGAGAAGGAGGTGGGCCACGTGGTTGTGTATCACGTACTCCCCTCTGTTCCAGTCGGCTTCCTCCCTGTGAGGGATTGGCATCCCAACGGGGATATTGCAGGCTCTAGTCTGGAAACTTCAATTAGGTAATTGAGATCTTCGGTCACGAGGAGGTCTATCTTTGCAATACTTTCGGTTCCCAGCTTTTGCGTCTAGCTGCGTAGACGGCGACTTGAAATGCAGCGGGAACATTGGTAGCAATCGTCAGTGAACTAGCGATAATATAATCAAGGAGGTTGCAACTTCGGACAACAGAAGCGAAAATAAAGATGGAATCATCTAAAGACTCGAATATCTGGGATTAAAATATACATGATAATTACGTCTGCATCGCTGTCTCGGGTCACAATCGATGCCTAGCTGGTTCGTATTGAAGCCAAGGCGCCGTGATACATGCCGAAATATGAGTCGGGCAGAAGTATGACGTAGAGCTGACTCCTTAGTTGCTGATATCTTGGCGTCAGCATGGCGGTGCAATTGCGACGCTGAGTTGCTGTCGATCTTGCTGCATGCAGATGCCTCTGAGACCAAACGGACATATGCAATACACATCAGATTCCTGACGAAATCTAGCAGCGATTTCGCCAGTACTTAACACATCATATTCCCACTGCATTGCTTTAGTGTCATTCTCTCAAAACTATGATCCACCTGAGATAAGAAGTCAAAAAGCTACATGTACCCAGACCCAACGGCCCTCGTCTCGGAATACTCCAAAGCGAACCAACCAGTAGGATAGACACGATTGCAGTCGGGAACCGCACTCGGCCAGAAAGGAAATAAGAAGCAATGTCCGGCATCCCTTTTACCGCAGGTAGCGAAGCATCCGGCGGCTGGCCCCCGCATCGTGGCCCCCGCCCGGCGTTCGAGCCTGGGCCAGCAGACATCAAAGCTGCCAAGAAGGCCGAGAAAGAGGCAGAAAAGGAACGTCAAAGGCAGACAACGGGGCCATCCTTCGCCGAAAGCGTTTCCAAAACCATCAAGAGCACCATCGTCGAAAAGGTTCTTCGTTCCGACCCAGACAAACCCAAGAAGCATAGAGTTGAGCGCAACAGAGATGGTGTTCCTATCAACTGAGCATTTGGAAACCCGAGGGTTCCGCGAAACTCTCGCACGGATTGTCGGCGTGATGGTGGAAGCCTAGGAGTTGTAAAATTGCATACAGTGACAAAATTTAGATTGTTGATATTGAAGCGAGGCCATCGGAGTTTATTTCCACCTTGTCACGCTGTATCACTTGACCCCTGGCACTCTACACCGCGATGTTCGCTGAAAAACAAGAACAAAATAATGGTTCGAAGTCTCGTTATCATTCAGAAAGCGTCTGCCCATCAGCTTCATCTGGCATATCAGGGTTGCGGTTGTTGCAAAAACACAATTCCTCGACACATGACCTCACTGCGCCAAAGGAAGTTGGGGCAGTGCGGGCTGCGCCTGGGCTGTCTGTGCTGTTGAGGCTACGTCACACGCCGGTGACGCCGATCCGGCCGCGCAACCCTAGTGGAACTTGACGGCCCCACAAGGCGCGGAACAGCCCCCGGGTATCCACAGCTTCTTGTTCAGATGGGCAGATTCGGTGCAACTTCCACATCGTCTGACCCTTTCCGTAGTACTCGCAAGGCGTTTTTGTGTGGGGAGCTGATCAAGGTGACAATCTTCCAACATCTTTGATTCGCCTGTTCGGGCATCTCTGACTCCATCCCGAGATTCAGCCCGATCCTTCCTACGCTAGAAGCCTTCTAGAAGGTGGAGTTACCGGCGACCATGGGCTTCAAGGCAAAGCTTGTGTCTCGTTGGGCTCGCAAGGTAGTATACCATCAGCCGCAGCAAGGCTCCATATCAGCTTTTTCTCCGCTCTACTTCGCCAAGTTCAAGTACGCATTATTACAGTCTGTCTACTTGTCTTTCTAAGTAGAGAGAAATTTTCAGTACTTTCAGCCCAGGCAGATCTAGCATAAGGTCAAAGTGCTGTAATCGGTTTTAAGCTAGCCTCTTTTTGGCTGCTGCCCCGCACGTTTAGCCTTTTGCCTTCCTGCGGTTGATGGGATGTTTTGCTCGTTTGGCTTGAGAGAATGGCCTATCTCGTCCCTATTTAAACAAAGCGGCTCTACCCTCTCATGAAACTCTGTTGATTTACTTTGACCTCGTCGACGACACTAGAAATCAAGCATCCTACCTCCTAGAACAGGCACAGTTATCACCCAAACCCCCATCGGCACTACGAAACAAATCCTCTGCCATATCTCATTGAGCAAATACTTGAATTATCCTACCTCGTCTCACCCACATCCACAAACAAAGTAAACATGTGCTTGCCGTTCCGCTCCAAGAAGAACACGTCTCACGACGATTCGGACAATAAACCCCGACCAGCCATGGCTGACAGCAAGAAAGTCCACAACAGGCGCCGTCATGGCAGTAAAGGTTATGGTCATGCCAGCGGAGGCCATACACCTACTTACTATAACTATTACAGCCCTGCTGTTGTTGGCGACAATTCTGGATACGGAGGTGGTTGTGACAGCGGCGGCGGGGGCGGCAGCGGCGGAGGCGGCGGCGGTTGTGACAGCGGCGGTGGTGGTGGTGGTGGTGGGTGTGACAGCGGCGGTGGAGGCTGTTAATAACCCGGTGTCGGAAACACAGGGATCGAGGGTTTTACACGCGCTTTGACTATCTTTGTTTATGATACCTGTTCTACCAAGATAATGAACTGAACCCGGGTTTGTTGCTTCCCCATGATCGCGGCGCTACGTTGTATGTCTATCAGTACTCTAGTAATCAAATACGGCTACATTTGAAGGAGGTAATTGCCATGCTATGTACCACTTTTTGGAAATTCACGGTGTCTAACACACCACCATGATCCATCTCGTCAAGTTCATCGCGGCACGTGATTGTATCAACACATGCTGAAGCTTATGCCGTGCTTCTTCATGATCCAATCCAATCCCCGCGGGCCAAAGGCGCGAGGGTCCTCATCTTCCCAAAGCAATCGCACCACTCTCGCGACTACCAGTACTGCGCCTGGTGCTTTTGGATTGACATTCAGCCCATGTCGAAAGGCTTCGACATGATGTCGCTTCCTGCAACATGATGCCAAAACCGATACAGGCCACAGCGTCATTCGTTTCAAGGGCGAGTCGCCGGAATACAAGGCCCAGCACAGCGGCAGCATCTTATCTATGCGCAGCTCAACCTCAGCAATGAGCTCAGGCTTGTCCGGAAGGCTGTCGTGGAAAGCGGAATGGAGGTAAATGATCAGGGCATTACGGTAGATGTTAGCAGCTGCCGCCTGTTCGTGACGGGGGCTGGCTGCCTCCCCTCCTAGAATGTCGGCGAATTCGTCCCATAAATCGAGCTTCGTAACAAGTAACTGATAAGACTGGTTTAAACCGCTCAACGCGTCCCCGCCATCCGGTTCTGCCCGCCGAGCTTCGACGAGCTTGACGATCTCGGGTATCATTCCGAAAAGACCGTGCCCGAACCCGATCATGTAACCGCAGGACTTGTACTCGCCTAAGAAGGCTAGCGATTCGAGAAAGTGATCCAACTCCACCGGTTGATCACCCGCTATGCCCCTTGGCGTTATCGCAAGCACTAAGGCAAACGCTGTGTAGATCTCCAAGAGAAACCCATGGATGTACTGCAACTTATGCGAAGACGGTCTGCGTGACTTGGCTGCCCAGGGCGCGACGTATTGCCGTGCAGCTCTCATATGGTGGTGGATTGCGCCATTGACGTCTCCCTGCACCCCCTGCATCTTGTTAGTCCCATTTACTGTCGACATGGATCCTTGCATTGCAACGACCTACTTCGAGGATGCAAAGAAGAAGAAGAACCAAAGCCACATAGGCCTGCTTGTCCGTCACAGCACTACCGAACGTCGAAACTGCTTGTTCGGCAAGGACTTTGCGCAGTCCCGTCAAAATCCGAGCGTAATGACCGCGTGCTACGACCTCCAGCTGGCGGTTCTTGGCGTCTATAACGGCCATGTGAGCCCCTCCGATAGTCAGGACGCAATCCATGATTAGGTAGTCAGACACCGCCAGAGGAAGCACGTAGCTGATGAACGGGTTGCCCTCCGAAGTGTGTCCCCGGAGTAGGAGACCTGAAGTCACGGCTAGATACTGTTCATACAGAGGGCGCGAAACCTCATCCAGTTGAGACAAGGTACCGAACGTAAGTGACGCCCGCAGCGGTGGAAGGGCTTTTGTGGCTTTCGACCCGACCGCAATGGCGGGAATGACGGCCTCGGGTTCGCATAGTCTTGGTTGTCGCCGGCTCTGGGAGATCTTCCCCGTGGGGTCCTTCTGCAAGCCCGCTTTGCCGTGCGAGCTAGCCGATGTCTCTTCGGGGTGATGGCTCTTTGAAATTAGGGGCCAGCTGCATTCCCGCCCGGTACAGCGACACGACGTGCAGTCTGGCTTGACTTCGTCACATTTTTTGCGTCTTGTGCGACAAGTCAAACAACCTTCTCTAGATCTAGGGAAGTTTCGGCGGAACTTGGTGGGAAATCTTGCACCTCGATAAGCTAGCTCTTGCTGTTCTCCCGCCGGACATATGGTACTGACTGAGGTTGCTGCCATAGCAGTTGTGTGGGTTGGGTGCGCGTAGATAGATAGAACGTCGGGGAACAGGGCACAAAGCGGATCACGGGAGCGAAAACGAGCAGCCACTACCAACTAGGCATCTTGCCATTCAGACTTATATTGGATTACTTTGCTTGGGCTGTGGCTGCCGGCTTGTCGGCCGCTGCTTTTCTTTTGGAGGGCTCTTGAGCTTACGGCACTTCCACTCTTGGCATCTCACCGCCACATCACGATACATTGGCGAGTAGCTCACGTATCCCTGTAGCTGTACATCATCTATTCAATAGGTTCCCACGGGCAACGAGTATTCTGTCAGCAAGGCAGACTTGTTGGAGCTGTCATGCATATCAGCGCTAATGTCTTGGTGTGGCCGCTAACCATCGTTCAGCAATGATGTGGATACACTGGATTAGTTTCGTTATCTAAACGCTTATCTATCTTACTGGCAGTCTCCATCTGTTGACCTGGTTGATTGCGTTTGTATGAGCGCCTTGGAGGGACCCTTGCTGCCCAGAACCACCTCACACTACAGCCAAGACTTACCACCAGGCTAATGGGTACACGCGTTTAGATAGGAGAACAGATAGGATAATAGCCACCCAGTAAGCATGTTGTCTACACTCAAACGCCCACGCAACTGACGTGCTGACATACTTTGGAGAGGGAGCCTCAAAAGATTATAATATCGGTCGGTCCTGAGTCGAAACGGAGATCATCAAGTATATCGGATATCACAACTACCGGGTACCTTGTTGTTAGTTTCCGCTGCCCAACTTCACCTGGCAATGGCTGTCGACAATACGGACATCGAGAAGAAAAGATCCCTTTCATTCGATCAAGTGGAAAGTTTTGCACTGTCTGTTCCGAACATGCCGGGCTTTGTCGTAGTAAGGATTTCCGCCACAGCCACCCGACAATGCAGCCAAGCTTGTGCTTACGGGGTTTCAGCTTACCCCCAACTATATTCTCACCGACCCTAAGCCTCATAACCCTGGAGCTGTGAGCACTGTAAGAGACAACGCCAATACCAAGTTTTCCTACTCGTCATCATCGCATTTTCGTCATATTTTAGTGAGCTGGTCTGATGACCATATGTTGCAAGAGTAAGAGCTTCGACAAGCAAAGTTCTCCATTGCATTCAGTTTACCTCCCATTCAAGTTGTAAGTCTAGATCCAACGACCGTAGGATCCGTTCGTTTTATGGGGAATCAAATCGAAAGTAAAGTACATGGATAGGAGCAAAAGGGTTTATGACGGTAATTATTGAGCTACAAAATCACTTCCCCCTTCTTACAATCACCTTGAAGCCTCGTCCTTAATCGATGTACTGCAGTTTTCGCAAAGCCGCCACCTCCAGCGCTGCATTGTCGGCCGCGCTGAAGGACTCGGCACCTGCAGTGTTACCTTTTTTGGCGTGTCCGTTTACGGCATTGTTGTAGACGTCCGTCTGCTCTCTTTCATGCCAAAGCTTTTGCACCAAGTTGCCCACTTTCAGCTTGTTGCTGTCTTTCCTTGCATTGTCAGTAACCATCATGGCGCGAATCAACCTCGACCAAATGGGACGAGCGGCAGGAGCCGTCTCGGCGAGGAGGCGTCCCGCACACCGCCTGTACAGGCTATACCAGCTCCAGGACTGATTTTGGAGGCCCAGACATGTGTCCTTGTGGCCCACCTCGAAAGCGAACGGGAAGAAACCGGCCATTTCCCAGCCAATGACGGAAACCAGCTGATATGCCGTCTTATCATCGTCGGTGGCGACTTGTCGAACGAGAATGTTTCGAGGCTCCAGATTGTTATGACACAGCACCGACATGTGCAACAGCAAGTCGAGATCTGTCTGGGCGAAGCCGAAGCCGCTCTCGTGCGGAGGCTTCATCTGGATTGCCACAGTGTCAGGACCAGACAGTCAGTCCACTGGCCAAAGGGGATCGCGTGAGGTCAGAAGACGTAGATCTAAGACAGGGCTCACTAGGTAAGCCCTAGGGGACTACTAGCGTCCTAACTAACAGGCTTAGAATATATTAATTAAATAAGGGATAACTAAGAGATAGAAAAAAGGAAGCTACTACCTACCTAAAGGGGAAGAAGTAAGTAGAAATAATATAACTAACTAACCCCTACCTATAGTTAATAACTTTACTACTTTATATAAACTTAGCTTATAATATGTTTTTACTTTTACCTAACTTTAGGTATACTAACTAGTAGAGTAATAATAGTACTTAGAGAAACCTTAGTAACTTACTAAGGGGATAATACTTATAATAGATAAAATAATAAAGAAACTAATATAATAAATACTAAGAAGGCTTTAACTTACTAAGATCCTACTAATTAAAATAACTATAATAATAAAAATACCTAAAGTACTACTAGTAATAACTTAGGGGATACTACTACCCTTATTATTACTAATTATAGCTATAAAGTTATAAAAGAAATAACTATAGCCTAAGTATAAGCCTTAATATAAGTAGAGATAGTTAAAGCTTAAAAGTAAAAAGATATAGAAATAATTATAGTACTTTAGAATAAAAGTAACCCTAATATACTACTTAATAGGGGGGTACTAACTAATTAGTAGGCAGCCCCTAAGTAATACTAACTAAATAATTAAGGAAAGTAATTAATACTTTTTTAATATAAAGGAGGGAGTTAGGCTAAACTAATAGACTTTTAGTTTAAGCTTATAGGCTAATTTACCTTAAGTAGTATAGAAAATAATAGTAATAAAGTGCTTTATATAGGAGTATATCTAAAGGGATTAGTAAGTTACTAATAGGTAATATATATAGATATATACTTTAGAAATAACTAAATAAGAGTTACTTAGCTTATTATAAAGAAGTAGCTATATAATAGTGTAGCTAATAAGAATATATAGGTATATAATATAGTTTTAAAACTAAAAGATAAACACTAGAAACTTAGGTAATTATACTAGGCTTTTATTAACTAATATAAAGCGCTAAAGGTAAAGTACCTAGACTAACTACTAGAGAGGCTATAGGTAATTAATATTATTAACTATATTCTCTCTAACCTATAAGATAAGGTTATAGCTTATAGGCTACTAAATACTTAAGAGGTATTAGATAATATTACTAAGTAAGTAGAGATAATAGAAAGAATCTAATAGAAGGCTTTTATAAATACTAACTACTAAAGTAATATACTAAAGGAGCTTAGCTAGTAGCTATCTTAAGAACTACCTTATATAACTATAGAGGTTAAAAGTAAGCTATTAAGTACTCTTATACCTCTAACTAATAAACTAAATAAACTAAGCTAAGTAAAATAAAAAAGTAGTATATAACTAACTAAAAGGGGATTAATATATAACTAAGTGTTTATTATATACTATAATTATAGAAATAAAGGCTACTACTCTAACTAGTACTAAAAGCCTAACTATTACTACTATAGATAACCTAAGTATTTAGGTAAGAGATATATTAAGATAAAAGAAGCTATAGAGGTAAATATAATTAATATACTATAGGAATAGGCTTTAGGCTACTAAAGATTTAAAGTAACCCTATAGGTAAGAATTAAGGGGGTATAAAAAAAAGGGAAAGTATTAATTAATATAGGTATAGATTATAATATAGTTAATTAGAAAGTAGTATTATAAATAGGTTATTTACTATAAGTTAGTAATAGACTAACGCTATAAGGCTTATAAAGATTAAAGGCTTCTAATTATAGTTAAGAAGTTTTAACTATATAAATAATAGATAACTTTAGTATTAAGAAGATAGAAGTATATTTATTTTAGGTATCTACTTTAGATAAGGATTATATTATAATCCTAAGTATCCCCTAAAGGAAAGTAGCGTCTCCTAACTTAAGCTAGAAGACACTTAACTAGATATATTAGCTAAAAGGTAAAAACGTAAAGTAAGTAGTAAGTAAAAAAGCTATTAAGAAGGTATTAAAAGATACTAAAGTAACCTTTATAGTAAAAATAAAAGTCTAGTATATACATACTACTATTAAGCTAAAGGAGAAGCTAAGTCTACCTCCTAAGTATATAGAATAGGCTTATGTTTTTAAAGTAATAAAATACTAAAAAGGCACTAGAGATAAAGTATATACTATTAACTTAAAACTAAAAGTAAAACCCCTATAAGGCTTTATCTACCTACTAGTAAAGCTAAAGCTTACTAAGCTTAGGGAATATCTAAAGAAAGCCCTAGTAAAAGGTTAGATCTAGTAATCTAAAAGCTTAGTAGGCATACTAATCCTATTTATACCTAAGAAAAAAGGTAAGCTAAAGCTTTATATTAACTACTAAAGGCTTAACTATATTACTATTAAGAATTAGATACTACTACTACTAATTACTAAGATCCTTAACTATCTATCTAAAGTAAAATAGTATACTAAGCTAGATTTAAAGGATAAGTACTATTAGGTAGGTATTTATAAGAGAGATAAGTAGAAAATAGCCTTTTATATATATTATAACTATTATAAATATAAGTTTATACTTTTTAGACTAATTAATATACTAGTTACCTTCTAAGCCTATATTAATAACGCCTTAGTAAGGTTAATAGATATTATCTATATTATCTATTTAGATAATATCTTAATCTTCTTAAAAGACTAGGAATTATATATAGCTATAGTAAAGTAGGTATTTAGTAAGCTAAATACTACTAGGTTAGTAGTTAACCTTAAGAAGTATAAGTTTTATAAGTAGTCTATTAGGTTCTTAGGATTTATAGTAGTAAAAAATAGTATTATTATAAAGTAAGACTATATATAAGCTATTATAAAGTAGCTAGTACCTACTAGTATTTAAAATATATAGGTCTTCTTAGGGTTTACTAGGTTTTATTACTAGTTTATCTATAATTATATAAAAGTATATACCCTATTAACTAATCTACTAACTATAAAAGGGAGGTATCCCCTAGAGATTACTAAGGAAGTACTAAAGGCGTTTTAAAGACTTAAAAACCTTTTTACTATAGCTTTAATACTATACTATTTTAACTTAAAGCTACCTATTTAAGTTAAAATAAATACTTCTACTTTTATAATTAAAGTAGTCTTATACTAGCTTTATAATTATTAATAGTACCTTATAGTATATATATTATAAAAACTAAAGGGGGCTAAGCTTTAATATAGTATATTAAAAGTAAAGCTACTAGCTATTTATAAAGCTATATAGTAGTAGTACTACTTCTTTTTATATAACTAGTATTAAATAGTCTTCTTAACTAATTACCTAAGGTACTACTACCTTACTAATAAACCCTAGTTAAGTAGACGCTAAGGCTAAATGTTATAAAATCTTATAATATTTAACTTTAAGATTAAATACTACCTTAGGAAATTAAACCTAGTAGATAGGTTATCCTAACGCTTAGACTACTAGCTTTCTAATAAAGAGGTTAATTATAAGAGAAGTATGTTTCTAAAAGACTTCTTAAAACGTTTTATACCTAAGGTAGTAAAGATAAAGTATATATAGGCTACTAGAGAGGCACTAATAAACCTAAGTTAACTACTCCTACCTAAAGATTTAGCACCTAAGCTAAAAGAGGAGGTAATAGTAGAATAAAGAGAAGACTTAAACTTATAGGGATTAGTATAGTAGTAGTAAGTAGGCTAAAGTAAAAATAAAGAAGAAATAGTTAGATATAATAGATAAGTAGTAGTCTTAAAAAATAGTAAGCTATAGATAGAGATACTAATAGCGTTTTATAATAAACTAACTAGTAGTTACCTAAGGTATAGCTATATAATAAAGTAGCTAGCTAAGTTATTCTTTTAAAAAGTAATAAAGAAGGATATTAAAAAGTATATTAAGACGTATACTATTTATTAATAGACTAAGCCTTAACACTATACACCCTATAAGGCCCTTAGGAGCCTACTAGTACCTACCTAACTATAGTAAAGTATCTTACTTAACTTTATTATAAAGCTTCTAAAGTTAGGAGAGAAGAAGGGGAATAATTTTAATAGTATCTTAGTAGTAGTTAACTAACTAATAAAGTATACCTTATATATCTCTACTTATAAGGTAATAATAGTAGATATACTAGTAATAATTTTAGTTAATAGGGTTATAATATTATATAAAGTACTAAAGTTAATTATTTTAGATTAGGGATTACTATTTATAAGCTACTTCTAGGTAGAGGTATACTACTAGTTAGCTATTAAGAGGAAACTAAGTATAGCGTATTACTTATAAACTAATAGATAGATAGAATAGTAAAATTAAAATATAAAATACTTTCTATAAGCCTACTATAATATTAAGTAAGATAACTAAGTAGACTAGCTTTTAATAGTATAGTTTATTTATAATAGTACCTACTATAGTACTACTAGTATACTACTAGTAGAAGCCCTAATAGAATACTAGCTAAAAGGTCTCTATAATATTTAAAGTAATAAACCTAAGTAAATAGTTATCCTTATAGCTAGAGAGAGGGTTAGTTAGTTATAATAGTAAAGAGAAAAGGTATAGTAGCTACTAAGCTAGTTAAATAATACCTATATAAAATAGTATAATAAAAAAAGAACTAAAATTAAGTTTAAAGTAGGGGAAAAGGTCTTCTTAGTAACCTATAATATTTACTAAAAATAACTATTATAAAAGCTTTTAGATAAGTACTTAGGACCCTTTAGGATTATATAGGTAGTTAATAAGGGTGCTATATATAAATTAAATCTATAATTTAAGTACTAAATATATAATATATTTTTATTATTATAATTAGAAAAGTTTTATAGTACTAAAGAAGAAAGTAAAGAGATACTAATTAAAGAAGAAAAAGAAGACGTTTATAAAGTAGAAGTAGTAATAAGCTACTAAAGGCTACTAAAGAATTACTAGTATCTAATTAAATAAAAAAAGTATAATTAAAAAAAAACTTATAAAAACTATAAAAAAACTTATACTAAAAGTTAAAGGATAAATATAAAGAGGCGCTTTACTAAAGGGTTACTAGTAAAGTAAAAAGAGAGATATAGTAAAGTAAAAATAGTAATTTAAATTAATAGTAAAAATATAAAAGAAGTATTACTAAAGGAGTATTAGTAAAAAAATAAGTAGTAAATAGTTATATAATATAAAAGCTATTTCTCTTATATTTTAGTATAAAGGCTAAAAAGTATAATTAGCCTAAAGCTAAGTATTTTAAGCTTAAGAGGGTAAGTAAAAAGAAAATAATAAATAATAAAACCTAAAGTATACTTTAGGGGAGTATTAGTAAGGTAGTAAGAAGAAAAAAAAACTAAGTATTAGAATTACCTAACCCCTCTTTTAACTCCTCTACCTCTAACTCTACTTAGCTAAAAACTTTATTCTTTTTAGCCTTAAAGTTAAGATTATTTATATACTATTAAGAGGTATTAGGGTATAAGGGGTATTAAGGGAGAAGTAAAAGATTATATACTATATAAGTATAAAAAGCTACTTACTTTATAAAAAAGGCGCTTGAGGCTTAAATAGCCTAAGTTTACTTTTAAAAAGTAGTAATATAAGCCTTAATAGCTATAGTAGTAACTTTAGTAGTTTTAAATAAAGACTTAGCTACTTTAGCCTAACGCTTAGTAGTAGTAGTAGTAGCCTTAAGGGTAAAAACCTTATACTAGTAGAGGAGCTACTTCTCCTTTTTTACTTTAGCCTTACGCTTAAAGTTAGAGGCCTTAATAGCGTTAGCCTTTTTCTAAAGGGCCTTCTTACCTAAAGTCTAAGCCTTCTTAATTTTATCTTATAATAAATAAAGTTAATAAAAGGTAGGGGGGTAGTAGAGAGGTATTAAAGTACTTATAGCCTTAAGGTAGAAGGTAGTATAAGGGTTAGTTTTATTACGTAAGTCTTTAAAAATATTTTTAAAAGTAAAAGTAATAGTAAAAGTAGTATAAGTAGCCTATAGTAGGTTAGTTAGGGCTTAGTAGCTATAAAAGTAGCTAATATAAAGGGGGAAAACTTATAGAAATATACTTCTTACTATATATAATAGTATAATAGGTATACTTATTACTAGTAGCTATAATAGTTAGAGATAAAAAGGGGTTTAAGGGGGTATTAAGGAGGTAAAAGACTTATAGGTAGTCTTAATATAGTAAGGAAGTTTTTTAATAGTATTTAGAAGGTTTAGGTATTAAATAACTATCTACTAAAGGTAGTAGTAGTAGGGAATAGTATATATAATAGTACTATTATAGTTATTATTATTAGTAGTAGTAAGAAGAAGTAATAGTAAGCTACTAAAAAACCTTATAGGTTTTATAAGTAGTAGTAGTAGTAGTATAGTAGTAGTAAATAGTATAGTAGTAGTAAATATAGTAGTAGTAAAAAAGCTAGTAGTACTAGTAGAAGTACTACTACTACTAGTGTTACAGGCCGGACGCCCAGTTACTTCTTCCTACTTAAGTGTAGCTAGACGATAAGTAAGCAACTTATTGTTACGTACCTTTTAACGTGTTAGCTTAATTAGTAGTCCCTCTGCATTACGTATAGACTAAAGGTTAAGATGCTATTAGCTGCAGCACTACACCCCTAGTAGGTCTAACCCTTTATATATAATAAGTTACCCTAATAGTTGAGGGTTTAATTCACAGTGGTTAAATTGGAGCTCTAGCTAACAGGCTGCAATCAGGCGGAGAGCGCACAGGCCTAGGGGTAGCGTTACTTAAGCGATAGGGTAGGAGCCCTAGAGTAAGACCTGCCTTGTAAGTCTATAACTAGTAGAGGGGGTAGGAGGTAAAAGGGGGGTAGATGTTACAGGCCAGACGCCTAGTTACTCCTTCCTACTTAAGTGTAGCTAGACGATAAGTAAGCGACTTATTATTATATACCTTTTAACGTGTTAGCTTAATTAGTAGTCCCTCTGCGTTACGTATAGACTAAAGGCTAAGATACTATTAGCTATAGCACTACACCCCTAGTAGGTCTAACCCTTTACATTGTGTTACAGGCTACGCTACAATAAGTGTAGCTAGGCTAGTGCCTACTATAACCCACTATCGCTTACAACTAGCTAGGAGGGGTGTACACGCATAACACGCATAAGATAAAGGCCTATGTAAACTATATGTTATTTATACTTCCTACTTTCTCTCCCTAGCTTAGATAAATTATATTAAGTTACTATACGCCTATTATAAGGTAATACTAGCCTATTATATATCTAAGCTTTTAAAATAAAAATAAATACTTTACTAATTATACTATATAATAGGTATATAATAAGACGCTAAAATAGTAATAAGCTATAAGACCTCTCTATTAGCTAAGGTAAAAGCTAAAGTTATAGCTTTAAAGTAAGTAATAGTAAAGATAATATAGGAAATAAGAAAGCTTAAAGTAAGAAGCACTAACCCCTAAGGTGTAAGCCTTATAATTAAATTATATAATAAGGAGTCTTTAGAAGTAGTAAACACTACGCCTATAGTAGCTACTATAGTTATTACGCTTACGCTAGCTAAAAACTACCCCTAGGTTATTTAAAAACTAATACTAAACCCCCTAAAGTTCTCTAGCTAGCGCTAGGACTTCCCTATATAGTTATACTAAATATGTAATAAGCTATATATTAATAAAGCGTTCTTTATAATAAAATAAGAGGCCTAATACTTTATTAACTCCTACTTAGATATAGTGCTTTAGAGAATAGTATTAACTTACTATAAAATAGGGGGAGCTTAAGTAAATTATAACCCTAAAGAGTTTCTAAAGTACCTAAAGCGTATATATAGTAACCTAAATATAAAGACTTACACGTCTGCCTCTTTAATAAGTATTAAGATAAAGGAGTATAAATCCTTTACTACCTTCCTCCTAAAGTTTAAATAGGTGTTAGCTAAAGCTAAAGGCTACCTATAGCTAAGTAAAGCGTAAATTATACTCCTCTTAAATGCTTTTCCCTTCTATATTTAAAGCGTACTAGTAAGCGTTTTACTTTCCCCTACCTTCTATATATATATATAATAAGTAAGTAAAGTAGCCTAAAAGGTTAAAAACCTAGCTAGTAGTATATAGCTTACTTATAGATACCTACTACCCCTAGCGTTAAAAGATACTAATAGAGACGTATAAATAATAGAAAGAATAATAGTACGTATAGCTAGTAAAGCTAAAGAAAAAGAACACCCTAAGGTATAGAAAGCGTATACTAAAACATACTAGTACTATACCTACTAAAAGATTAGATACCTAGCTTATAATTACCCTAATAGTAAGAAAAAAAAAAAGTAGGCCTACCTATATAGCTAAAGTAACTACTAAGATTAAGGAGCTTAAGGAAAGTAATAATGCTTATAGTACTACTAAAAGTAAAGAGAAGTTAGAAAAAGAATAGCTTTAAAGTAAAATTAGGCTTTAGAGCTAATAAGTAAGAAGTATATAGAATAAGAGGAGTTTTAGTGTAGGAGGAGAATAATTAGACTAGCTACACTATTAGATACCTACGTTAATAAAGGATCCCCTACCTAAGCCCTTACTAATACTAGTTGTAACACTTACGTAATAGTAAACTATAACTTTATATGCACTTAGTGCTTCCTATATATCTCTTAATAAAAAATCCCCTTAAAAGGGTTTACTAATAAATTAGCTAGTATAATAGTAAAAGGAGTAGTTATATTTAACTTTAAACTTTATAGATACTACTAGCGTATATATATATACGTTATACGTAGCCTTAACGTTAATATATTCCTAGGAAAACTTTAGATAGAATATAACTACACTGTTTATAACGCTATAAAGCGTACTATTTACTATAGGTAAGTAAACCTTACGCTACGCCTAGTTAGTTAATAAGAGTCTATAATAGTATATAAAATTAAAGCTACTTAAGTAATTAGAGCGCCTGCCTTTATAGCTATCTGTTATAAGGCTATACGTAAGGATTATACTACTTAATATAACCTATTTATAAAAAGGATAAGTAAGGACTTATAGGCTTTCTCTTAAATTATAGTAGTTAGCCTTACTAATATAGAGAAAGCTTTATAGCTAAAGTTAGATAAAAGGGTAAGATAAGCTGCTAAGGTTATAGTATTACTATAATAGGTATATAAAGAATATAGTAACTTATTTAACCCTAACACCTTAATAAAAGTGCTACTATACTAACCTAGCTGTAACTACTATATAGAATTAGAACTAAAAGTAACCTTACTATAAGGCCCCTTTTATAGTATATTAAGGGAGAAACTACTAGTCCTAAAGAAGACTCTAGAAGACCTCCTTAATAAGGGCTTTATCTAAGTAAGCAGCTTTATAGTAGGAGCGCTAGTGCTTTTTATATATAAACTAAGTAGTAGGTTACGCTTTTATTATAATTATAAAGCGCTAAACGCTATTATAAAGAAAGACTATTATCTACTACCTCTAATCTTTAAGATGCTTTACTATATAGGAGTAATAAAGTAGTATACTAAGGTAGACGTAGTAGTAGCCTTTTATAAGATATAAATTACTAAGGGTAATAAGTATAAAACTACCTTCTATATATAATATAGGCTTTTTAAATAGTTAGTTTACCCCTTTAGGCTAATAAACGCACTTATAAACTAGTAGTATTTTATAAATAGCTTACTTTAGGAGTTTCTTAACGACTTTATTACTATATACTTTAATAATATCCTTATTTATTCTAATAGGATAAAAGAGGACTATAAGCAAAAGGTTTACTAAGTTCTTAAGAAGCTTTATATAGTAGGGCTTAGCTTAGACGTAGGGAAGAGTAACTTTAGTATAAAGAAGGTAAAATACGTTAGCTTTATTCTAAAAGCTAAGAAAAGCATCTTAGTAGACTTAGAAAAGGTATATACTATTTATAAGTAGTTAGCGCCTTAGTCTATTAAGGGTATAAGAAGCTTTCTAGGCTTTACTAACTATTACTAGATATTTATACCTAACTACGCTAAGGTAGTTAAGCTAATAACTTACCTTATAAAGAAAGGCGTAGTGTTTATATAGTCTATAAAGTGCACTATAGTATTTAAAGAGCTTAAGAACTACTTTATAATAGCCTTACTACTATAAAACTTTAACTTAGACGCCTTAACGTTTATAGAAACTAACTACTTTAGGTTTATACTAAGAGGCGCTTTAATATAAGTAAATAATAAAGGTAAGCGCTAACCTATTACTTTTTACTTATAAAAGCTTATACTAGCGTAATATAACTACTCTATCTATAATAAGGAGCTATTAGTAGTACTAGATTACCTCTAAGTATAAAGAGTAGATTTACGTAGTACTAAAGAGCCCTTTAAAGTAATAGTAGACTATAAGTCCCTTAAGTACTTTATAAAAAAGTAGAAGTTAATAGAGCACTAAAGCTATTAGGCTAAGACGCTTATAGAATATAACTTCTATATTATATACTAGCCTAGTAAGGATGTAAGCGTTCCTAACGTGCTCTCCTAACGTAAGTAAGACGCCCCCTTTACGTAAGATAATAACTACTAATAGGGATATATTATCTAAATAATCTTAGATAAAGTGTAACTAGTAATAGCCTACTATATAATAGAGGTGCCTTTAGCGCTACACGTAGAGGTATTTAAGGATAAAGAACTATAAGCTTTATAGGCTATAACGTAAGATAGTAATACTGTCTTCTAAGCGGTGTATATAGCTATTTAGTAAGAGGACTACTTACTCCTACCTAACCTTTAGTTATATATTTAGATTATAGACTACTGCCTTAATAATATAAAACGACTTACCTAAAGGGGGAGGATATAGGTATTAGGCGATAATAACTCTAATTCCCCCTCTAATAGCCTATATACTTAGTTAGTATAATAGAGCTATAACTTAACTATAACTAGGTACTTTAGGAGGAATAGTACTTTAGAGATACTTTTATAGAGGTTTTATTAACTAAGCTAGTTATAAATAGTATAGCGCTTTATTTATAACTATAACGTGTGTAAGAGTAGTAAGATCTAGCGTAATATAAAGAAAGGCTTTTTATAACTATTAAGTATACCTAAGCGCTTAAAAAGCAACCTATTAATAGACTTTATTATAGATCTCCTACCGTTTAGCCCTAACTACACTACTAATATATAGGTTATTATAGACTACTTAGGAAAGTTAGTAACACTTAAACTAATAGTAATAATAGATATAGAGGCGTATACTAAAAGATTTCTAGGTTACTATTACTACTTTTATAGTATACTAAAAAGCATTATTAGTAATAGAGAAAGTAACTAAATAAGTAAGTTCTAGCGTAAGTTTTACATACTTATAGGTATTAAGTAGAGACTAAGTACGTTATATTACTTATAGAGTAATAAAGCTATAAAGCGCTTTAACTAAAAAATCTAAGTAACGCTACGCACCTACGTAAGTTACCTCTAAAAGGATTAGGTACGTTAGACACTAGTTACGTAATTAGTAATTAATAACTATACTACGTTAGTAACTAGGTTAAGCCTTTTCTTTATAAAGTATAGCTACTATATAGACCTTATTATAGTTAAAGAGAGTGTATAGAAGGTAATAGATATATATAAAAAGGTTACTAAACGACTTATATAGAGGATAACTAAAGTAACTATAATAGTGTAAGTAGTAATAGCTATAGCCTAATAACGTATAAAAGAATTAGCTAATAAGTAATAAAGCGTAGCTAAAAGGTTTAAAGTAGGTAATAATATATAGCTATTAATATATAATTATTACTCTCTATAACTAAATTATAAGCTTAATTAGCTACACTACTATTACTAAGTTACTAAAGTAATTAGCCCCTTTATAGTTAAACTTAACGTACCTAGTAATATCTATAACTAATTTTATATAGACCTGTTGCGTTATATTAGGAATAACCTTTTGCTAGGCTAAAAAGCCTATAACGTATAGCCTTCCCCCCTAATAGAAGATAGTAAAAAAGAATAATACGTTATAGAAATAATTAGTATGTAATAGTATAGTAAAAGAAAAATAAAAACGCGTTAGGTGCTAGTATGCTAAAAGGGTTTTACTAAAGCTATATAAGAACCTATTAAATTAGTTAAAGACACTATAGCTTTAGACTCCTTTAAAAAGAAGTATAAACCTATTAACGTCTATAATAAAAGTAATATATATATATAAAGAAAAATAAAGACGTATAATAAGTAGATAAGTAATAAATCTCTATTAAAAGGCTATAGCCTATAAAGAATAACTAAGCCCTATAAGGTAAGTAGTAAAGCTATATAAAATAAGTACGCTTAAAACGTATAGGAGACTCCCTTACTAAAAGCCTCCTAGCTTAAGGGAGAGGCTATAACTAAAGTTAGTAGTAATAAAGTTAATAAACTAAGGATATAAAGTTAGCGTAAGGGTTATATAAGAGAAAAAAAAAGACTAGTACTTACTCTCTTAAGAGAGACTAAAATCTCCTTAACTATAATAATAAGGTGCTTACCTTAGGTAGCTATAAGACTACCTAAGTAGGGAGTAACCTTACTATATATAGCGTTAGTAGTAGTAGTAGTAGTAGTAGTAGTAGTAATAGCTAGGAAAGAGGGAGTAGGCGTAGTAGGTGTAGGGGGTGTATTATTAGACGCGCTATAGGCACGCTTTCTACACGTCTTCTTAGTACTCTTCTATACCTCTTACTCTAAGTTAGTTATAACCTCTTAGGCCTTAACGGCTAGCTAGAAGGAGGTATACTCTATAGAGCTAGGGGTAGTTAGGGTAGTAGCGTAAGTAGTAATAGATATTACCTTATAAAGGCCTAGGGAGGCCTTAGGGATCTAAGTTATATTAGTAAGGCATAAGATTTACATAAGTAATAAAAGACTTATAGGTTAGTAGCTATAGTTAGACTGTATATAGGAGAGATAGTAGTACCTATAGGCGCTAATGTTCTTTATATAATAGATAGTAGTAGGGTTACGCGTAAGGCAGTATATATATAAAAAGTAAGGGTGTATATAAAGGATAGTTAGCGTATAGGTAGGAGTAGTAGTAGGGGTAGAGGCGTTAGCGTAGCGTCTCTTTATAACTAAGGAGCTATAGTTAGCCTTATTAGCTTTATTATTCTTATTATCCTTATTATTCTAGCTAGGTTAGTTAACTTACGTAATATACTTACTAAAGGAAAGTAACTTATAGTAGGGGGGGTAATAGAGTTAAAGACCTTATTATCCTTAGGGGATAGGGAGTAGCTAGGGATAGTAGGGGGCTGTCTTATAAGTTAGTAACTAATTAGTAGGTACATACGTATACGCATATAGGCCTATATAGGGATTAGTTTACTTATAGCTATTATAAATTATCTAATTTCTATAATTAATAACTAGTAATTAGTAAAAAGATAATAAAAGTAAAAGGAAAGCGTAGTTACGTATAGGATAAATACTTATAATATTAATAAAAGGGCTAGTAAGGAAAAAGGAAGAATAAATAATAAGCCTACTAGCCTATAGGATTATTTAGTAGGTAATTTCTTAAGATATAGTATGTAACTATAGAGGGCTAGTAAAGCCTTATAGCGTAAGAGGGAAGTATGTATTATAGGCTACACTATAATAAGTATAGCTAGGCTAGTGCTTACTATAACCTACTATTACTTATAACTAGCTAAGAGGGGTGTATATATATAACACGTATAAGATAAAGGCCTATATAAACTATACGTTATTTATACTTCTTACTTTCTCTCCCTAGCTTAGATAAATCGTATTAAGTTGCTATACGCCTATCGTAAGGTAATACTAGCCTATTATAACTAGTAGTAATAGTAGTATAATAAAAAAATAGAAAAATAACTATAACGTAAGAATATTATAAAAAGAAAAAGAAGAAAAAAAGAGAAAAAGAAAATAAAAGTTAAAAAAAAAGAGACTAGTTATTTTAGCTAAGTATTAGTTATATAAGTAAGATATAATATTAACTTCTAGCCTTAAAAACGTAAAGATTTAATAATAAAGATATTAGTAGGAAGTATATAAGGAAGCACTAGTACTCTTACTTAATAATAAAACCTAATATTATAACTATTATAAGAATAATATAAGTTAAGGCTTACTTACCTAAAATAATAAAAAACTAAATAAAAACGCTACTAAATAACCCTTTAGATTAAGAAGTAATAGGTATTAGTAATAAGATAAAAGTAAAAGTACTAATAAAGAAGAAAACCTAATAAACTAATAAAGAAGGTAATATAAAAGGGGTACTAAAGGTATAATAGGTATATAAAGGAGTAATAAAGGTAAGTAGCTAGCCTTATTTAAAGATAAATTTAAAGGAAACTATAATAAAAAGCTTATTATATAGTAATAATAGTATTTTAGTCTATAGTAAGTAATAATTATATATTAGTTTTATATATAAGGGAGTATAATAAACTACTAAAAGGTTATTTACTATATTAGCTTTTAGTAAATATAGAAAGTAATTATAAAGAGATTACTTAGCCTATAATAAATATTAGGGTTAAGTATAAAGATTATAGCGTTAGCTAAAAAGATAATACTATATCTAAGTATAAAGCTAAAGTAAAAGGTTTTTTAGACCTCTTACTTAGATAATAGGCTAAAGGCTAGTAGTAGACTACTAGTTCTATAATAAGGAGCTTTAGGGTAAGGCTTAGAAGAGGAAGGGACTATATTAAAACTAAACCTTTTACTTAGATAATAAGCTAAGGGCTAGTAGTAGACTACTAGCTTTATAATAAGAAGCCTTAGGGTAAGGCTTAGAAGGGGAGGGGATTATATTAAGATTAAATAGTTAGTCTACTAGCTAAAGGGGATTACATAAGGTTAGAAGATATAAATCTAAAATAAGGCTTACTAGGTAAGCCTTAGGGGACTACTAGTGTCCTAACTAATAAGCTTAGAATGTATTAATTAAATAAGGGATAACTAGGAGATAGAAAAGAGGGAGCTACTGCCTACCTAGGGGGGAGGGGGTAGGTAGAAATAATATAACTAACTAACCCCTACCTACAGTTAATAACTCTACTACTCTGTGTGAACCCAGCCTGTGACACACAGCACTATCTGGCTTCTTATTGATGCTGTATCTGGCATTCCCGGGCTTCAGTGTAGCCATGAGAAAAGATGAGAAGTCACGGAAGTAACCGTATGCAGGACCACCTACCATGACAGAGCGCCCAGGGTTGATTCTCTCAAACGGTGTTCCTCGAAGAATTTCAGCTTCCACGTCGACATTTGCCAAAGAAACCTCTTGCAACTGGAACAGCGTGGGAACAAGCTGTTCTACCAACACCTGTCTCGAGGACTTATCCATGTCGCCCCACACTGACTCCAGCGTGCAAGTGTCCATGAAGAACTGCGAGAGCATGTATGAGAGCTTGACGCCTCCCTCGGTCTGGGTATAGCCAGCACCCCAGACCTTAGGGACAAGATGAGGGAGTCGTCGGTGGGCTAGCTTCTGCAGCGCAGCCGTCGCGATAAGGGGGTTTCCATCCCGGTTCTTTTCCATACGAATGACAAGATGGGTCGGAAGACCTAGAGGAGACTGGTCTTCTTTGAAGTAAGCTACAGCGGTGCATGCGGTGGAGTTGTTGGAGATGATGCGGTATTTACAAATCGTGATACCGTTCAGCTCAGGGATTCCAGAGAGGCTTGTAACATCGGGAACAAGGCTGTCTTGAGTAGTTCCAGACATATTGGTAAGTTCTTGCTGGTTTTGCTGGAGGGGTTGAATTGTAGGTGAAGGTCAAAGTCAGGGGTTGGCTTTGGGAGTTATCCAGGCGTTGTCAGTAACGGTTGTTGGTGAAAGCGTTTGGATGGTGAGTGTGGTTTTGAATTAAGAACCCAGGAGTCACTGGAACAGATTCGCAGTACATGTACTCTCTATTCCAGCCATAAAGCTCAGTGCAATCTTTGTTGCAAGATAGTAGCGTCAAAGTCTTGCCTCTGAGAACAAACAAGACATAGGCTCCATTGATGATGGTGGTGCATTCGAGTATGTTCGCAACGCTGGATATGGATATCCAGCAGAACAAAGCTTTGTGTCATTCATAGGTTCACCTCAAAGTTTATATTACCTTCTTCGCTGGAAAAGTTGAAAACTTGGATGCCTTATTCCAAACACAAGCCCTTTTGCATGGTATGTACAGCCCAGATTGAGCAAAGAAAGCTCGTACTCAAGCGACGGGCCGCAATTGCTGGTGACAATATCGGATCGAGAGAGTATCAAGGTACAGGGATTAGTCCCTTGGATGGGCGCCTAAGTCGTGAGTATCTGAATTTAGTTATTGTCTTTTGGAGTTTGTTGACTTGTTTATAAATTTTGAATAAACCTCGACAGCATAGGGGTCGTATACATCATTGGAAACAGCAAAGAGGGGGATATTACTTAGGCAATCAAGATCTCCGACCCACACATATTCCTAAAAAAATAGTCACCTTTCTGTAATTGTGTTTGCTTCGAGGTAATCAGGGCAGTTAGCAACGTTGATTTTGGCCTCTTGAATCCCGGGCCTCCTACACCGAGAGATTGATCTCGGTGAGAGATGCCAGTGGTCCAAGCTCACCGAGAGCCCCACCTAGACACCGCACTACACAACCACCATACAACTTCCTCACCTCAAAGCTCCCCCTTCACCTCATTCCATCACTCACCACCCGCCGTGCATCTCACCAACCGCACTGCCGTCACAAGTCGCCAAGATGGATACATCACGAGACTCATCGAACCTGCTCGACACGCACAACCGCCTCATCGCAGATGTGCTCTCGCGGTTCCGCATGCTGACGATGCTCGCGACGATCCAAGCCGAAGGCGAGCGCAAGAACGCCGAGCCGCAGACCGTCGCCGTGACGGGTATGTCGATGCAGATGGAGTTTGAAGGCCTGGTATGTCTCTTCCCCTACGGTTACTCCCGGGAAAAAACCCTCTTCCTCTCGGGTTCGCCCCCCCCCCCCCCAATGTTGCCGCACGCGCTGACTAGAGGGCCTAGCACACCTCGATCAAGGACCTCCTCGCCCTGAGCCGCCGCCTGAAGGAGCTCTGGCTGTTTGGCAAGCTGGGCCGCGGCGAGGGCGACGCCCGTATCCAGGCCGACAAGCTCCAGGCCGACGTCGTGCGCTGCGCGGAGCTGCTCAACGTCATCCAGGAGACGCGGTACGCCGGCCTAGCCAGCGCGGCGGGCGGCAAGTGGGCGCCGATGGGGCGACCGGACGCCGCTCCCGTCGAGGGCGCAGCCGCGGCCGCGCCTCCGCCGGCGAATCCTGTGGCGCCGAACGGCAGTGGCAGTGGCAATGGAGCTGGTACCGCATGAGGGGGCGGGGGCGGAGGGGGCGTCAACCGTGGAGGCAGAAAGGGTTTTACGAAAGGTCTTGGAGAGACTGTGATGTGCATTTGCTGGCGTTGGGAATGGACTGGAGATTGTGTGGTCTCACAAGATTTCACGCTTATACCCGTATCCAGAGGGCGGAAAAGAACTTTATGCTTTTGATTCTACTGAGTCGCGTCCGTCACCAGCCACAGGATGCGGTTGATAGATCTCTATACCGCGCGCGCTACCTGCCCAACCGTGACCCGTTCTATCGTTTCGCGCGTCTTTAGCCGTCACCGTTCTCGGGGTCCTCGTCCTCGTCGCCAATCTCCGCCTCGAGCGTCTTCGCTCCCTTTTCGCCCTTGCCCGTGCGGATCCCGCCGGCGTCGATGCCGCCCGCCGTCAGCCACAGGAAGTAGTCGGACTTGAAGTTGTCCACCTGCTGGAAAAAGATGTGGAACCTGTTCAAGTAGTCAGCAACGCATGTCACCAGCAAAGGCTTTTCGATATTGTCTCACGTGTTCTCCTGCTCCTCCACCTCAAAGATGCGCTGGTAGATCTGCTTGTCCTTGAACGCCTGCAGCTTATCGTCGTATTTGGAAAAGTCGATCGTCTCCTTGCCAAAGTTGTCCTTGGCCCTGCGGTTGTACGCGTCGAACACGGGCCGCTCCAGCAGCAGGCCGAGGCCGGGCGCCTTGGGGATGGCGATCCTCGTGGGGCCGTAGCTCTGCTTGATGCGCTCGAGCGGGGTCGCGCAGCGCACCACGAGGGAGGCCATGCCGACCATCTTGCGGATCTGGTGCATCATGAAGCTCTGGCCGTGGACCTTGAGGGACACCCACTCGGTGTCGCGGATCTGGATGGGCTGCGTGTTGACCTGGAAGGACTTGATGTGGCGCTTGGCAGAGGGGTCCTTGAAGCTCTTCTGCACGGTGTAGTTGTGGAAGTTGATGGTGCCGCAGTACTCGCTCAGCGCCGCCTGAAGCTGGCTCAGGCGCTCGGGCGTGACGCGGTACCGTCTCTTGGCGGCGATGTAGGCCGCCTTGATGTCGCGCAGAGCGAAGTCGAGGGGCGTCAGATCGCGGTTGCGGGGCTTAACACTGCCCTCGGGGACTTCGGCGGGGGTCTTGGTCTCAGCGGCGGGCTCTGCCGTCTCGGGAACGGGCTCGGCTGGCTTCTCCTCGGGCTTAGTCTCGGCTGCGGCCTTGGGTTCCTCCGTCTCGCCACCAGCCACATCCTCATCAGCGTGTATCCTCTCCATGACTTTGGCTCTGGTCTCAGGGTCGAGCTTCTCGAGAATAGGCTTGATGTCTTTCTCGTCAACCTCCCTCCAGTAGCCCTCGACGTCCGCCAGCTTCTTCTGGAACTCCTCGTAGTATCCCTTCTCCTTGGCCACTTCGACCAGCTGCTTCCACAGCCAGCTGTCGGGGTGGGGGGGCAAGAGGCAGTAGGTCGGCAGGAGGTACTCGTACCATCTCGAGTCGCAGGTCTGATAGCAGCTAAAGGAGTTGTTGGTGCGCTGGATACCCCAAACGCGAATCTGGTCGGGCAGGTTCGCGTTGATCTTGTCGACAATGTCCTCCTCCTCGATGATGAGCTTCAAGCTGATGACGTTGCCGGCCGCGTGGACGCCCTTGTCAGTTCTCGCGCACCGCACCAAGCTCGACTTCTTGTGGTCATCGGCATTGGCCTTGGAGATGGCGCCGGCGGCGACAAAGGCCTTGAAGAGGTCTCCCTCAATCGTCTTCTCCTCGTTGTTGATCTGCATTCCCTTGTATCCAGTGCCGGAGTAGCCTACCATGACGGCCACCTTTCGCTTGGGTCGGCGACCTTCGGCAGCGATCTCCTCGGCACTGAAGGGGCTGGGGACCGCCTCGGGGTTGCCGTCCTTATCTACCTTCCTGCGCTTGAACTCTTGATACTCGGAATTGCGTCCGCGCTTGTCGGTGGCCTCGCGGCTGTTACCTGGTTAGACATTGTTGGCGCGGGTGCGAACGAAATCAATCAGGACATAGCCCAAGTGGCGTGGCAGAGAGATGGCTTACCTCCATGCTGAGCGGCCGACGTCGTGCTTGCGCTTGGGTCCGCGAGACTTGCCGTTGCGCTTCTCTTCGCGTCTGCCCTCCCGTCCACCCACCGCAGCAGAGTCGGACTGGGCCGAGCTCTCGGTGCGGGACTCTGATGGAACTGACGGTTTGTCGCTGGTCGGGAGATCGGCGAGCTGCCTCGCGGGAGCACCGTCGGTCGGTTGAGGGGGAGTATCAGTCGCCATGTTCGGATTGAGATCGCGGACGTTCTCATGGTCCGTACAGTGCAGGTGGAGTGTTCGCGGGCCTGTTGCAGCCCTGATCAAGAAATTTTCCTGCGAGCTGCAAGGCTGCGGGACACGGCGCGGAGGTGCGGGGCCCTCCGGCTGAACACCGGTTGGCAGGGTCTCTGGGGTCATATGACGCTAGTCTATATACGGCTAGATACTTTGATCTGGCACGGACCACCTACCCGGCATGATCCTCATCACTCATCGCTCATCTCACTGATGAGTTCATGTTTGTTGAGAGACGAGATCTGGTGATGTCCTCTCGCATCAGGACTTCCGCTCAAATTTTATAATGGAACGCTTCGGATGCTTTTTGGTATCATGTGCATGGTCACCAGACTCGAGAATGGTTTGAGTGTGAAATAAATCCAAACTACTCACAGTGATTGAGATCGAATGTCAGTGGTCACGGATCAACAGTCAAGAGGACGAGCTTGATAAAGGTGTTTACACAGAACATGCAAGTAAGAGGTGCTTACAGTGACAGCGCAAAGATAAGTCCAAACATTGACTATCTCAACATATTCACCTACGGTCTATGTAGTGGACGTCGTTACTAACCGTCGCCGCCTCCGCCACCTCCATCACCACCACCACCATCGCTGCCTTCGAACGATATCCACACTCCCTCAAAGACACAATATGTCCCCTTGGTTCTGCGCCTTCTGTCTCTTACCGGGTTCACGCCGCCAAGAATCCACTTCGCTTTCACCCGGGCGGGATGGCCTGGTGGAATAACCGCCGCATCAGGAATGTAACCTTCCACGCCATCCTCGCCCATGGCGAACTGCTCCGTACACTCCTCGCCGTACTTCTTTCTCCACTCCAGTCTTGTCTCCCCAAGGGTTCTCTTCGCCGCAGTGGCCGAAGCCGTCGGCTCATAGTCGACGAGTCTCCGTGCGACGGTAAAGCTCCAGATCCAGTAGTTGGCGGGGTAAAGCCGGTGCGTGTGCCAGAGCAAGTCAATGACGAGATTCGGGGGCACGAACTCGCGGTTCCTTGCTGGCACGGTGCCTGGCTTCTCGCGGTATATCGTGTCCATGTCGTATTCCAACGGGCGGGACGTGAACGTCCCTTGCGCGGGTCGCCCGAGCAACTTGATGAACCGTTCGTAATCTACGACCGATTCCTCCACAACTTGGTTAAAGTCCTTCTGCGCGTCTCGAGCCTGAATTGTGGCTTTCCAAAACCCGACCTGTCGGTCTAGCGTGGCCCTAAGATCCTGCAGACTCGGCCACATGGCCAGCTCGCACCTTTGCCCGAGCCTGCTGTGGACGGTGGCCTTCAAACAGGTCTCTATCTTCCTGCCCGTCCTGATATCTGTCCACTCGGACAGGGTCCATTTGTCCTGTCTGAAAGTTGTACAAAGCTTTCCGGCAATGTTGTACATGACGATAGTTGGGTCTTCTTCGGGTTGGTTACTCGACCTTTTAGTGGAGAGTACGGAAAATATGCTCGACTTTCGTTTATCCCCCCATGGCTGAGACCGCCAAAGTTGGAAGGGAAGCTGCGGGCCAATGTTCTTTCTGTTAAAAAGCCCCCATTTCTTCTGGGCTTTTTTGTCCGACCACTTTCCTGACCTGGCGAGATGCAGTAGACGTGTTATTGGAAATTGGTTATGGTTTAGCCCGTAGGAGGTATGCTTGTTGTCCCATAAATGACGGTGGAATCTAGTGGGCGAGAGAAGATGGCAATACCAGATAATCGCAACGTCCCTAAACGAAGTCAGGTTATCGATTCCATGGTGTATTGAGAGAGGTGAATCCTGACCACGGCGGTGGAAAGTCATTCGGTGATGTTCCGCTAAAGTCGAGGAAACGGATGTAGCACATATAGCGCCACTCGGAATGTGCCAAGGCCTCATCATGAATGCTACCTTTCTCGTCTTGTTTGAAATACGGAAGAAGCTTCAGAAAAATTTCAATGATCTCAATGTGCCTCTTTCTGCCTGTCAGTATACTCTTGTATCCGAAGCTCCGATACTGTGTGTCTTACAGCGGCTGCAACGTGAAGCAATACCCTGGGCTTGTCTTTCGGCCATGGGTCTTCGAACACGGCAATGAGAGGCGTCATAGCGCACTGAATCAAATTGAAACTTTGATGAGTAGCTTGCAAAGGTTCAATGTTTTCAATGTGCAATCGACGACTTCACGAACACCGTCCATCTTTTAAAGCTGAGATGCATGACCCATGCAGTCAGCCTCGGAATCGGCCAAGTCGGTTAAAGTTTGAACAGCGGCACGGATTCCGCCCAAGTTGACGCTTTGTGCGCCTTACCGCATCCGCTAAACCCGGATTCGATTAGCTGCTGGCAAATACACACGAATAGCACCTAATCACGGTAAGAAGATGGGGCTTAGCGTCCAAGACGTCGACTGGTATACACGTTGCCCCGAATGAATCAGTTCAGGTCATGCGCCTATCCGAACAACTGACGCACGCTGAAAGACCGCAAGGCAGATTGGCTCATCCCCTTGTTTTCCAGGCTTGGTTTCCCGCGCTGACTCGAGGTCCACTGCGCCTCAATACTAATGCAAGTTCACTCAGCTTGTCGATCACGACCTCAAATTATCATTCAATGTCCCAATGCCTTCTGACTCCAGAATTGTATTTCCCATGCTTTCCGTCCGTTTGCGCAGCTCGGCGACTATGGCTGAAGTGGAATTCCCAAGCGGCAGCATCTTCTTTTAATCCATTACTTCGAATCTAGGTCCAGACCAGACCGAATTTCGGGAAGTCGCAGACGGTAAGTAGGCATTACATTGTTCCCCGGGAGACTGTATCGTCTGTCCAAACTTCCGAGCGTTTGATTCCACGATAGTTTGTCGGTTTCTAGAACCCTCAAAACGGGGTCCATAGTGACTTAAAACCTGAGTCTCAAAGTCAAGAATATCGTTGAATAAGTTATGGTCGACGGGGCCCCTTGAGTCTCGAAGTATGCCAGGAAATCGCAATGATTGATTGCAGCATGTTCATGGCTAAACACGATACTGACTGATACAGTTTGATCTGCCGTGGAGAGCTTCGATAGAAGGCAGGTCACTACTGGCTATCGGTGAAGCCACTGAGATCGCGACGATAACCTTGATAAATTACAAGCATGCTATATCCAACCTTTGGGTCTACGAGACATAGAAACTTTCTCGTCAAAGCCGCTTCTGTGTACGACCATCTACAGAGTCCAGACTAATATCTATCCCAATCAAATCTCGCGAGCACGGAATCCTAGCATATGAGAATTTCATCGCAATTCGTCAGCATCTAGTTATTCTTTTGGTCATCATCCCTCTCGAAATTGTCCTTGTCAATCTCCATGTCGTCCGTAACATCTTGACTACTACTACCTCCATGGTCGCTTTTAGCTCCACTATCATCATCGTTATCAGGACCGGTGTAGCCATCGTCATCGTCTGAAAGGTCACTCAGACTGCCAGCGATCTATTGCCTTGATGAATACCACTGGCGTCTATCCCAGTCCCTCAGTAGAGTTTGCGTCCTCATAAAATTGAAATAAGTGTAGACAGTTATCATACAGGTATAACGGGTAGGTAAAGGGCACGTGGCCACGATCATGAACAAAGGATAGGGCTTGTTGCTCATCAACCTCACTTGAGAGAGTCGAAACCTATAAAGTAAACCTTCCTTCCGAATCACCGTTTGATATGCTGTCATCGATGATGATCAGCCGAAATTGTTCTTATGACATGTTGCGCTCGGCCCAAGACCCAACTATTTAGATGGCTACGGTAGAGGGTTTCAAACAGAAGCGCCAATTCTAATAATGACTTCGTTGTGACGGCAGTCAAGCAGTCAAAAGGTTCCAAAGTTTACCAACCTTCTGGAACAGCGGGCACATGATGAGTCCTGCTCGCTACACCCTCTATTTAATCAGCCCATGTCGACGTGCATAACCCTTTCCCATCCCGTAGCGCTTGGACGGGTGGAGTAGCAGCAACTTATTCTGAAAGTGTATGGTTGGTTCCTATCTGACAGAGAAGACATGTATACATGGCATATCTTTCAACATACTGACGCAACCGCGGAACGCTCAACTCATTGATGGCAATAAAGTTCTGGTGGAACACGAAACTAAACTTCTTTCGCTTTCAATGAAAAGAGTCACACTATCTACGTGGCGAATACGAACAATTTCTGATTTTTCCAGGGTGGTCGCTATCGCAATAAGATGCAATCTGCTTTTGCCCACAGTTATCCTAGTCTGGTCAAAACGGTCACGCGTCTTTCCAACATTGTAATGTCAAAACCACCGACACAGCTCTCGGCCACATTGATTTACGTTTCGATGTTAAGCAGAACATTCAAAAACGAGTCGGTCAGTCACGGAAAAATGCGTTCTACCAGACCCGACCGATGATGCAGCCGTCTTTGAGCCGAAAACCTCCAGACTTGAGACGGCCGATCATTCCCTGGATAACATACCGACGCTCAAAGCCGTTAGCATAATACTACGTAGCGCCATGTGTCTACCGGCAGTACAGCTCTATAGTACGGCGGCAAGCGGGTGCTAAAAGAAGCCGCATCTATCGTGTCGGACATTAGTCAGCGTGTGCCGTGCCTCTCGCCAACGCAAGACCTAGCCTAAATTGGGAGTTGAATTGTTACAGATTCCAATTTTGGATAAGACAACCTGCTAATGCAAAAGTCGCCAAGAATGCGCTCGTTGCATAGGAGTTGCTAATAAGCAGGCGACGCTTCACGTTTATAGGCCCTGCGCTCAAGGGGCTTGTGTGGCGAAGCTATGGCCCAAGAATAGGACGAAATCTACCTCACTTAAATCAAATTCGTAACTTCGCTACCAATTTCCCCAGCGCTTCATTTCGCCAAGCCGTAGGAGTCGCGGGGTGGATGAAACCCAGTCACGGGCCATTGCATGGTGACATGGACATAAAGTCACAGTCAAATCATAGGGCCGATTTAACCTTCTGGGTTGTGCTCACGCAGCGGCCCGACGGAACTGCACTGAGAGTGAGATGTCCCATCGCCCAGCTAAGTTAATTTGGGGAGAAAAGGGGCCGGGTAACTAGGTGTGCTAGGCCAGGCTGTAGATCAATACCATCCGGCTCCCCTTTGCAGGTTTCATTTGGTGTGGGCACCACATCCCCCCTCTGCCCACATGCGTAGTTTGATTGATGACGAAATGGGCCTTGAACGAGGCTCGAGGCAGACATTGGGATGCGTCTAGATCGTTACACAGCCAGTTGTTGCAAGGGGCACTTGCCTCTGTTCTCGGGCGATTGTCCGTTGTTGTCCTGGGACCTCGTGTTTTCAAACAATAGGGGGAGAAGTGGTGATCGACTGGGGGGAGGGGAGGCTGAAGTTCTTGTTGATAGGTCCTGCGGTCCATCAGCGCGCCTGGCTCATATCCGACAACTCGGGTTTGTCCACCGATTCGGTCGGCGCCGGCGATATCTCTCTTGACGGATCATGGACGAATCTGGAAGGTCGGCGACAGCCTGATATCCCATTACCACCCTCTATGCGTTATCAACTCACTCCTTCGGCCTCCTTTGAGGAAGTGAGGCTCAAATTGGCTGCTTCTTACCACCGATTAATCGTTAAGCTCGATCTAGCGTTGGAAAAAAGTATGATTACCGATATTAGCGGCGGGAAGTAAAACCTTGTGCGGGAGGCAAGTGGCTGAGTCAGCGCATCCCACATCCCCATGCATACCAACACCAATCAGTGAACATGCCCACAGTGACTGGGGAGTTTTCACTACAGTACAGAGTACATGACGCATATTTCGTGGACATTGAGTGGCGCCATCTGACTCATTCTCACGTACCCATAGCGTTCGATGAAAGAGGACAATCAATTGCTCGTCCAATTGTGAAAAGTAGACTACATGTTGATGGGCGCCCAAGCGGGTGCCAAGAAAACATGGCTGCACTCAGTAAAGTTGACTTGAGGTGACCTGTGCCTTGGGGATCTACAATATGGTAGGGGATTAGATGACGAAAGACTACATACATACCCTACATTTTAGCGCAAAGGCAATCTGACTACTGTAACTTGTGACTGCAGCTTATTCAAGACGAACTGGGGCGAAGAACTACAGTTGAAGCCAAGAATCTAATCGATTGCCATCCCCTAAAGGAAATTCCTTCGCTCCCAAGATATGGATACAAGAGAAAAGGAATTTACATCGGATGAACCATTTCCACATCGAGCTTACCTCCTGCGGGTTGTCTGCAGGTTCTAGCAACCTAGCACGGCACAACTAGAGTCCGAGAAGACTCCATCTTCAAGATGAGAATCCTGCGGGAGACTAGTGTGTTTCTCCGCTCCACTGTCGAAGAAGTTGTCCAACAGGTGATCATATTGGCTAGAGAGTCTGTATCCACCCGCCCCCTCAGTTCTGGATCTCGCCCAGCCCAACGGCTGCCTCACTAAATCATGGCTTGGAACGGCTCTTATGGGGATTACAGAAGTTCTTGGCGTTACGTGGCCATTCACGTGGCAGACCAAGATTGAGGGAGGAACGACTCCCAGTGCTTCTATCCATAATGCTTGTCCCGCGGCTCCGCCACGATTTACGACGATAGGTCCGAAGGATGGTAGCGGAAGCAAAATGAATCCGGAAGGTCAACGGGTCCCGCGAAGTGGGTGAGTGGGTTGTTCATGAATAAGGCCGGGTAATAGGACCGCAAAGTGATTGACATTGCCGAGATGGGACCCCTTGTACTTTGTATGGGGAGTTCGGAAATTCTCGCGTTGGAAAACAAGCAGAAACCATTTTCTGGCTTGACAGTAAAATACCTCTCTCGAATTCTTGGGAGGCCAGGAAACATAAATCTCGCTTCACGGACACGTCATGTGCGAGATTGGTAGGTAATACTGGAACGTGATGGAATACTGCGTACGCGACCTACCTGTTGTGTTCGGAGAGCGAGCGAGGGTTACCCCTGCTGCTCAAGAACGATGCGAAAGGAACGTTTTCAATACACTGGACGGTTCAAACATAGCACACCATCAACTGCAAACGACAAACGAAGGAACGAAGGGGCCTGTAGAGAAATTACATGCCACAGAGGCATAGTGCCAAGGCTCCAGCCATTCGGCGACTGGATCTAACTGGGTTAGACTTGTGCGGAACATGATACGGGCCCTATAGATGAAATTTCAGGACACAACCAACTCGTCAGCTTCTACCCTATACTTCATAAAGTTTACAGCTTCCAGGTCCTCCATAGCAAACAGGTGCCGGAAGTCGACCGAACCGTTAGCCTCCAACACCTCTTGATTGTTCAGCAAAAGCAGTTCGTCCGAGACGTGGCAAGCACTCCTAGTGTAGGACCGGGTTATGGGCTGCATTCCAGATCAATGGGACTCGCTTCCAAGCGTTGCGTTCAGCAATGTCACCACCCGCGCGCTTGTGCAAGGTCCATATCGCTGGCTGGGCGATCATGTGCTAGAACTACCCACTCACCGCGCGATCGCTTGGCTCATTGCCTGGTCCAGCCTATTGTTCAGCCGTGCCAGCGTGTTATTGAGCTGTGGAACACTACCTGTTCCCACGGCAGGGCGAGTCAGTTACCCGTCCTACCCCTGTGGTAAGCTGCCAGGGAGGGGCCGGAGAATGATGGAAGGGCGAAATGCACTGGAACGAAAATTCGGGACTGGCTCCATCCCGACGGCTTCTATCAACTTGATACGTCAATCCCGGGATCGCTAACTGCACTCACTGGATCACGCTACCGGATCTGATAACGGCGTTCTCTCCCCATAAGGTAGGCGATCACCGATGTAGCTCCATCACGCTTGGCAGCGGGTCGTCGTCGTCGTCTATCTGAGTAGTATCATCGCTGCTCTCCGTCATTCTTTCGAAAAACCAGTCAAGCTTCCGGATATGGGACTGGATCGACCCGCATGTCCAAGTTTTCTGGGGATTACCCGACTTGTACGAGGCAATCACGTCGGCCGCTCGCCAAGACCGACCTTCTCTGGCCAGAGCATTTCGCCAACGTTGGCGTATCTATGCGGATAAGCCGCACGTCCACTGTGACCTCGGTATTCAACGGGGCCACCGGACCCATTCGCAGACGTCTGTGGTGCTCAGAGATACCTGTACCCCGGCGCACGCCATGGAGCTCACTTAGGACATTGCCAACTACGCATTCGTACCTTGCAAACCCATGACCTAGTCGAAGATAGGACCAGGGAACGTTCCGAGGGTTGCCAAGCCCCATAGGAAGCTTGATGAGGTATCGTGGGCCCATCGAACAATTGACTTATAGGGCCGCCGCTCTCCCCCTCCCCAAACTGACTGTTGCTCTTCTTCACCGCACACAAGCTCGTTGTTTCTACTTACCACTATTCATTCTTTGCCTGACAATATGCGTGCTGCTCTCATTTCCGCCCTTGCGGCCGGCGCTGCCGCCACCCGCCCCTTCATCAACGAGCCCGACACCGGCATCGAGCTTGCCCTCCCTGACCTCGCCGTCGGCGCTCTGCCTGATCTGAAGTCGATGGTCGGTCTCCCCGACTTCGAGTACGCCGCGCGCAACTACCTCCCCGCCCGCAACTACACCTACTACCGCAACGGTGCTGCTGGCGAATGGTCTTACCGCAACAACCTCGAGGTCTTCGGTCGCTACCGCCTCCGTCCTCGCACCATGGTTGACATCACCAACATCGAGTCCACCCTTCCGTAAGTCCAAGAATCATGTCGAACCGAGCTGTCCAAATAAGCTAATTCGTCTAGTACCACCATCCTGGGACACAACTTCTCGGCCCCCATCTTCATCAGCCCGGCTGCCCGTGCCGACTACGCTCACCCCGATGCTGAACTCAACCTCATGAGAGCCGCTGCTGCCGAGAACATTCTCTACATGCCCGCTCTGTACGCTGGCAAGACCATCGAGCAAATCACCGAGGTCAAGGCCGAGGGTCAGGTCGCTTTCCAGCAGGTGTACCTCACCACCAACGACACCGCCACCCAGATCCTCTTTGACCGCATCAAGACCTCCGGCGCCAAGGCCATCGTCTACACCGTCGACTCCGCCGCTGATGGCAACCGTCACCGTGCTGCCCGCTTCGGTGTCGGTTCCGCCGACACCAGCTACTCTCTCATCACCTGGGCCGAGTACAAGAGGCTCTCCGCCATGACCGACCTCCCCATCATCATCAAGGGAATCATGACTGTTGAGGATGCCGAGGCCGCCATTGAGAACAACGTCCCTGCCATCGTCCTCTCCAACCACGGCGGTCGCCAGCTCGACGGCTCCCCCTCTTCTCTCGAGGTTGCTCTGGAGATCTACGAGAAGGACCCCGAGATCTTCAAGAAGATCGAGGTCTACGCCGACGGTGGTGTCCGCTACGGCGCTGACGTCCTCAAGCTCCTCTCCCTCGGTGTCAAGGCCGTCGGTCTCGGCCGCCCCATCATGTTCTCCAACGTCTTCGGCCAGCCCGGTGTCGAGAAGGCCATCCAGATCCTGAAGCACGAGATTGCCATCGACGCCGGTAACCTCGGTGTCCCCGACCTGAAGAAGATTGATGCCAGCTACGTAAGTGATAATCTGTCCACGTTCACCAAATATTCGGAACGCTAACAACAGCTATAGGTCAAGTGGACCCCCAACAACTGGTACTCTTAAACGTATCGCCTGTCGCCTAGGAGCATTGGAGGACCTTTTCCCGATTCGCGTAGATTAAGATGATACCACACATTTGTACATACCATTTATTTTCACGTTGCACATAGCATTTGACGGCGAATTGATACCCCTCGATTGAACCGCTTCTTGAATGAGACACCGCAGCTGGCAGTTGATGTAAGATGATTATTTCTTTAGTGACGGAATGTCACAAGAGATATGAGAAGTTCAACACAAATAGTATTGATCGGGTCGAATCTGCAAAGGAGACGTCGAATTTTGAGTGAATCCCTGTGCATGTGAATCAAGCGACTAGCAAAGGATCAAGGGAACTCTTCGTCGATTTTTCCTACCAGACTTGACGATGTACTCGCGCATTGTATTGCAAGCTCAATAGTGGTTGCCGTTTAAAGGTAGTCAAAGCATTTTAATCGAGCTTCATCCAAGGAAAAATAACACAGACATTTTCTCATCAACACCTGAAAGTCGCAGGGTGACAATTTCGCCCGCTCTCAACACAATATATATTCATACCGTTGCAGGTGCACTCCCCTATGCTCCCTCTGTCTCCGTCTCCTCAGGTTTACGACCGTAAACCACATGCCTGTTTACACCTTTAGATTACTTGTCACTACGAATCCACACGGAACGACTTACAAATGGTAAAACGGCGTATTCTTAGGGTTACGCAACTCAGCTCTCAACTCAGCAAGGGTGACCTGAACTTCCTCGTACGTGAAGCCCATTATCTCCTTGAGCAAGAACAAGCCAAACCCTTCGATTGATTGCAGGAGAAAGTCCAAAGTGCAGTTTCCAAGCTTCTTCATTTCGGGTTTAGCAGGCCAGACTCCGATTGGGATGGGCCACTTTCGCTCAACAACGTCAACGTACCCGGCCTCGATCATGGCCTTTGCAAGCTTACGGTCAACCGCGTTTCCGTGGGGCTTTCCCATCCGGTTCGAGGAGACCAGCATGTGCTGATGCCACCTCTTGAAGATGTGACCTTCATCCAGATCGCCTAGAGTCTGCGAGCGGACCTCGATGTCGAACTCAAGGATTTCGAACCACCCTTTGGGTTTTGTGTGCGTGAAGCATTGCTTCAGCAGGCCTGGAAGATCGGCGATGCACCCTTCGAGATTGCGGGCGTGAATGAAGTCAAAATATGTGTTGAACGTCCACTCCTTCTCGAAATCGTCAATCTGGAACCTGCAATTCGGAGGCACCCATGAAGGTTGGATAGGGGACACATCAATGCCAATGACGTCGGCAGATGGGTATTTGTCGGCAAAGTCGCTTCCATGCTAGTAATTAGCCATCTTAAGAACGGCAAGATTGCTCTGGAAAACTCACATAGCCCATATTCCAGTACCAGTACCAATGTCCAGTACGTTCTGCAGTTGTTGTCAGCAAGTCGTCAATAAACGTTTCGGTGTCGGATCTTTCCTTACCTGTGGGCTGTCGCCAATGGGAGCCAAAAACAATTTGTCTTCAAGGAAGTCTGTAATCCAGTAATGACTGCGCCATTGTACCCCCTGTGAGCAAGTGGTCTGCCATCAAAGGGTCATGAGAGTTAGGAAGGAAAACTCACTTGAAGTCCAGAGCGTCGTTCGCCTGCTCATCATTGGGTCCCCAATATTCAGTCTTCTGTGTAAAACTTCGGCCGTGCAATTGACGATACTCGCGGACACTGTCGGTAACCGAGGCTATAGAAGATGTCAAGATGCTGCCATTGGAGTTCGTTAGCAAGTAGTCCCTAGTTCTCTGAAATGACATCCTAACCTTTGAGTATCAGTAAAATCATCAGATTCATCAAGTGCAGCATCCTATATAATGCGAAGTTAGTACTCGTATTGAGCAGAAGTCTACCTTGAGATTACGTACCACAGGCACCGGTGCGTCATCTGACTCTGTTGTTTCTGCCGATGTGGCAGCAGCCGCTGCCGGTGTTGTGCTGGGACTGAGGCTCTGAGTGACGTTCAACTCCGGGGCGTCTGCCGGGGTAGCCGTCGGCTGCTGGACCGTCGTATTGCCGGGACTGCTCGACATCTTGGATTAGACTTGGACTGTCGGATGCTTGAAGGGTGCTGAAGGATGGGGAAAGGAAACTGAGAAATTTGTCCTCCAATGGGGGATAAACCCCTCCTTTGTACTGGGAAAGTTGCGTCGCTGGGTTTCTCAGGATGCAAGACCTGCAGGGATGGCCGCAAGCCCGACTCTCCGAGCCAATGAAGCCTTTCGTTCTCTCCAGCCAAGCGTGAACTATGACCATTTACGGCAGGACAGATTGGAAAATCTACAGACATGACCAAATAGAGCAGAATGCATTCTGACGTTCTTGGCGGTTGAGTGAACATATTTGCTGACATAGTTGGAGTAGAACGTAGCCCAGGATACCACACGAGATTAGATAAACCACGTCCACAGGTAGGAATTGTATGCGCCCTCTCATCTGTTCAATGTCAAATTATTGGCGTGGATCTGTTGTGACACAAAGTGCCAGTCTCGACTCTCCTCTTTACTACTGAACTACGGACGTTGCTGGGGGAATTTCCGCCGGGGCTACGGACATGAGCCATAACCCCAAATCTTTAGATTGATTGCAGCACACACAGATGAGTTGTCAGCCCATGTGGCACACAAATTACTCGACGAGAGTCTTAGCTCAGAGTGTGGGATGGGATTATTACACGATGCTTCTGGGAAACGTCCTGTAGCTCATCGCAAGACTGCACCATCACCTGAGCCCAACTCGACAAATTCATACTCCGGAATCTTGCACTTCATTCGTTTTTCCTCGGCATCAACTGCTTCCTTTAGGGTGTACCGCGTGCGCTGGAGCATAGGGGCTATAAAGCCTGTGCCCTTCTTCGGCTCATCGTGGGTTGCGACCCAATACCGTGCGCCAGTTTCGCCAACGGCCTTGATTCCATTCATGGCACCGAGATTCAGTTGCTTCGTCATCCAGATACGGACGTCATGAAGCCCATGCAGCAGCGCCAGAGTCGAGAGCCCAGAGTCCCGAACGCACGCCAAATCGGATGCCCGGATGCCGTGAGGGGAATAGAGTATCGTTTCGGGCTTCCCAAGATCAAATGCGATCATGATTGCGGAGTGGAAATGCATCGCGTTCCCGTTCGTTACTACGCGACCTATTCCAACCCAAGAGGGTAACCCTGCGATGCTCAGCTCGGTCTTCCAGCTCTTGGTTACTGACGAAAAGCAGGGAGTAGTGGTGACGGAGTTGAAGTGCTTCCACGAATCAATCAGCTGGGCGGCTTTATCGGGGGCAAAGACCGGTGTTGACGGAGGGAGCTCTTCCAAAGTGGACTGGTGGCAGTGATCGGTAAACTCGTGTGATATGACGACAACATCAATATACGAATCGTTTGTCACCCTTGGCCCTCCTCCATTTTGCTCCAGTCCAGCCAGAATCGAGTTGAGCTGATCCAGTGTCTTGACGCTGGGCTCGACGACGTGCCATTGCGTAGAAAACCAGGTTGCGACGTCGGTTTGCGGACCCTGCAGCCACGGATCGAGAAGGATATTGAATCGTCGTCTGGCAGAGGGCGGAGTGCATGAGGGTGGGTACGGCAGTTGAATGAGCCACGTCGTGTCTGCGTTGAGATGGATGAGGACGGGACGCTCTGTCTCGAGCGCTTCGAGCCAGGCGGCCGGACCGCTGAACTTGATTATTGGAAGAGTGCTGGAAGAATCATTGTCGATGGCCATGCTGAAGAATTTGTTTTCCTAAGTTGCCTGGTGTTGTGCAATCTTCGACTGAACGTTACGTTGCGTGCTTGGGGCTTACTTCGGACTATGAGCCCAGAGTTAGTGACGTAGCTGCACGGCCACGGAACCATTCCGTTACCCCCTGGTTCTTGCCGCCAGCGTGGCGGTCTGTGGCGGCTAGCGCAATATGTGCTGAAGTTGTTGTAGCATCAGTCATGCTCCTCTGGTCGAACATTGTGCTACATTTGGTTCGGGCAGTGAGGGTGAACGTGCTCTAGACCAAGACAATGGTTTCCATAGGTGGCAACCTCTCGATATGATATTCGAGGAAAGTCACGATTTCGACCGTGGTGAGCAATGTACTGTAGCGATAAAGTCCAATAGAAACTACCTTGTCCAGGCGGTATAGCTGGTAAGAAGCATGTCGTGTCCATGCGTCCGGGATTGGGTGATGACTAGGAGGGTCGACGAGAAAAAGATGCATACAGTCACAGTATCATCACTGGGCTTGGGTGTGGTAATTAGGGCTTCCAGGCGCCTTAACAGCATTGTTTTTGACCCTCAGATAGACGTTAACCGGACGAAGGTATGTATGTTAAGATGTAAGTGAAGTCATTTGGGATGCACGATGAAAATCTTGCAGCAAGAAGTGGGCGTTGAATATCTCAATTGAAGAAAGCATGCGTTGCCTTTCATTAGCGCATCAGTGTACCCAAGTTCAAGTAAATGTTCCATTCCGCACGGCGAGCTCAGTGTCATTAGACCACGGGCACGCAGCCGTGTTAACCCAACAAACTCCTGAAAAGCAAACAAAATCCCGAGACCATGTCCTCCGGTGTCTGAAAAGGATACTGGGCTAATGAGGGCCAGTCCGTTTGGGGGCGCATCGGCCTCGCCAATATGTCACAGTCAAGACCCGAATGGCGCGCGGGGATCTTCTATGCGGACCTGCTACGAGCCGTCACCCAGCATCATCCAAGCCTTGGCGCTGTGGTGGCTCGGAGAAGAAGGTTCGCTGCTTCCTCCCCTCGTCGTCGTACAATGTGGTTTACATGCAGATCCTTCTGCGTAAGAAATAGAATCAGGCTCGGACTCGGACTCGGATCCCGTCGTCATGTCGGGGGTGTCGTCGCTAAAGTACTGAGGAGAGTGCATCACTTCAGAGACGAAGTGGAGGGGCGCCAGTCGAGCGCTGTAGGTACTGGTGGTAGATTCGGCGTCCGAGGAGGACTCTTCGAGATCGGGAGAGCAAAGAAACTGAGCAAAAGACTCGCTGTGTCCAAGTTCTGCAAGCGAAAGGTCCAGTGCAAGTTGCAAGTCATCGTCGTGCGAGACCTCTGGAATTTTGGTCTTGCGTGCCCTCTTGGCGGGGCGCATGGTATACTCGGGCCCAGTACTGTCGATGGCTTCGAAGCCGAAACCGGAGCCGCGCAGGTGTTCATCGTCGTAGAGAAGGCCGACGCGATACAGCTCGGAGATGTCGTGTGCATCTCGCGGGCAAGTGAGCGACTTCGTTGTGTGAGCATCCCTGAAAGCCTCCTCTCTCTCCAGAGACGGCGTGCGACGACGCTGCCCGCCGGGGGGTTTCTGGTCACTTAGGGCTAAAGCGCGGCCCTCAGCCGCCTCGCCGATGGACCATTGCCGGCCGGGCCGAGCGATCTGACGACGACAGGTTTGCCGTTGCATTCGTGCTGCTTTCTGATGGTTGGCGAGTAGAACGAGGCCGAGAAGAGGGAGCTTGTGCTCGGCGAGCTCCCGGTTGAGCACGATGGAGCCATCGGCGTGGTAATAGGCGCCGTTGTAGTGGGCGCGGGGGCGCGGCCTGCTGACCTGCGAGGGGCCGGGGGACAGGTACCGCTGGGTGAGGTCTAGTGCATCAGAGCTGCTGTGTGTTGCTAAACCCATGCTGGGTGGTCGGGTGGCTTTTGTATCCGGGCGGTGCGGGTTGGTTTCTCGGGTGTAAGTGCGGAAGAGGGCGAGGTGACCAGAGAAGCGCGTGGAGGGGATGTGAGTCTTCGGCGTGGAGTAGATGTAGAGGCAAAGGCGCGCGAGCTTACTTTGAAGGTACTGGTTTGTGTGTTTGGCAAGACTGATGGAATCTCAGCGAAGGGGAAGGATTTATATCGCAACGAGTTGCGTGGTCTTTGCTGACGCTGTTGGTGATGTTGGCCTCTGTGAACCGGGCTTAGTGCAGGCTGTAACACGTAGGCGCCTCCGATACCCCTGCCTAGTCGTCCGAACCCGTTCCCGAGGCCTTGGAATCAGTAGTGTGGGATGGTCGTTGTGGTGGGTTGCAGAGGCCGGTGATTGGGAGCCAGGCTTGTGGATGGGGAATGAGTCATTCTTGGCGATGATGGGGGCGCAGCGCGTGCTGTGCTACCTGCTAGGCTGACAGGGTAAGTGGTCTGCTGCCGTCTAATCAGTGGTGTTTGCTATTCCGTTAAGAGACATCCAACGGCCGCCTGATCCAACGTCATGGGGTCCCAAGATCGAGGAGGGAAGCGCGTAACGTGGGCGAATCTGTAGTATTAACGGGAATTAGGACGATGTTCTGGGGAGTTGATGGCAGCTAATGCTCACGCATAAGCACAACAAATGCTGGTCTCCGAGGTCTTGTGTGTTCGACTGAGTGAAATCCAACGCTAGAACGGGACAAGTGCATTACGAAGATACCCGCGTCGGGTGAATGATTCATAAGGGACAGGCTGATGAACCTCCAAATTCTCTTTTCTCCTGGGCGAAAAGAAGTGGCCTGTTCCATTCCATGCACACTCTCGTTGGCTGTACCGTCCCAAAGCGATTGGTTGACTCACAGCATGGGAAGTCTCTGACGATCAATTGGGTTTCCTGCATCCTTCGATACCTAATCCTTGGCGCAAAGCTGCCCTGCGATGACTCCCACCGTCCCTACTGTCCAAATCGGGCACAACTTTGGACGCGGAGAACAGTCTGACCACCAATTGGGAAGATTGATTGGACAATTGATGTTGAAACCCGTCTCACAGCAAGTTTAGGCTTGTGGCTGATCAGAAGCGGCCCGATCATGTTCACATTCTCCATAACAGCGGCATTGTAATGTCGGCAAATCTGGATATCGGCCTAACCTCACAAATCACGCAACGAAGCATTAGGAAGTAAGATCAAACAGTGACGCATTGTATTCTGAAAAGTTTGTTTAGGGGCTGCCGCTACATTAGAATGACATCCCGACTTTCGTCTCCTTGGCTGGGACGTCTAGAGCTCGAAGACGCTGGAGGCATGGCTATAGAATTGGAGCGGTACGATTGGGTTTCGATGAGTGACATCTTGGCTGGCTTATCAATAAACACATGTGAGTTGGGCCGCGTACGAATGCCGGACGAGCCGATGTTTGATGCCACCGTGGTCGTTAGCTGCGTCACCTTGGATGGGATCATCTTCAGCAACTGCCAGGCACTAGGCATGCATGCTACAACGAGACCCACTCCCATCTCGACGTAGGCCCAGAGAACGACGGCTACAGAGTCGGCTGCAGAGAGAATTAGAACGACCTCACCAATAGTATCGCGATACCATGAGCGTCTCGCGTACTTACCGGTGATGTTTAGTGAGGTTGCAAAGTTACTCAGCGTCCTGATTCGCACGATGCTTACGATGGTAAGACTGGTAAAAACAATTATTAGCTTGACAGTTGCGCGTTGCTTGCGCGTCCCAAAGTACTCACAAGATGCCGGCTTGAAACATGGCTATGACACCAATCTTTTTTCTCATGTCCATTTGCAACTTGTAGATCTGAGTGAACGGTAGGGCGAGCATCAACACATCGAGCGCGATGTTGAGCGCGACGTGAACGAGACCAATCTTGTTCAGGTCAAGACACTTCCCCTCATGCTCGCCGTCCCAGCCTGTCCAGAAATGTGAGAACGGGCGGCACTGGCCAAAGCAGAGGATGACGAATGTCAGGCCAACAAGAAAGTTTAGAACTTGCACAGTCCAGAGAATTCGGCGGAAGCGTCTGTCGGGGAAAATCTTCAGGAAAAAGAACAAGATTGACGCCTTGATGACGGCCAACCCCACAAGGTAGACGAACTCGAGGACGAGGAGAAGCTGTGAAACAATCAGTAAAGTCGGTGAACAAGCGGCCTACGCAGCATACCTTGAGAAAAAGGGTAATATCATAGTCATGCAGCGTCCAAATCTCTTTTCCAAGTCCTACCCCGGTGACTGTGTTTTGAACTCGTCAGCAACCAGGACCACCTTGGCCACATAACTCCGACCGCACTTACAGTAGAATGATTGACTATACACGGCAATAATTATTACCTAATACCCCAATGTAAGCTCGTGACTTTGAAATCTCTCGGATGGTCTATATCTCCTTACGAATGCTATGACTGCGAGCGTGTCTTCGGGGCCCCAAGCTGACAGCTTAGCGACCTTGGTCGTGAGTCTCATCGCCATGAAGACGCCCGCACAAACGGTGACAACACCGCTGATCCAGCGGATCTTGGCCGTCTCGTCACGGGAAGGAATCCCGCACTGCGTGTAGGTTGCGTTCGTGGCAGCTGTGCTCCCGTCAGCCAACTTTCCAAGTTCTTCGGAGAACTTTCTCTAGTTACCCACCCAGAGTTTCTTTGACAGTGCATTGCGAACGCACGCAGGGCTCGACTGCGGCACTGAATTTTGGATCTGCGCAGAGGCAAGCTTGGTCCGCCGCCGAACAGCTTGTCTTTGGAAGCGCCTGAAGGATGCATTTCACCTGTAAAACACACGTTAGCAAGCCGAATCCCATCGGGAGCCCTTTCGGCAAGGGATCATACGGCGCAGCTTGGGATGCCCTCCAGACTCAGCTGGGTCGCTGCTGAAACAAGCCCAAAGTAGCTGCATGCGAGGAGACCAAGCATGCGAGTTGCCAACATCGTGCTTCTTGGGAATGGGAAGATGTTGTCGAAGCTTGGCGTGCCACTTGCGCAAATAGTGAACTTAATTTTTCAACGAACCCGCGGCAAGGCTGCATTGATCAAGGAAGAGTCAAGCAGCAGAAGGTGCGACGGCGCCGCAATTGAACGGACATGGAGGGTCAGTGGTGACGGAAGCAGGAAATACACCACAGGCGGAGGCTAGGCTTGTCGGTCTTACAGTGTCTCAGTTAACAATGCAGCTACCGATCAGCTTTCATGCCAATGCTTCGGGATAGACGGGCAAGGCAGGGTAGGGATAGAGAGCAATGGCAGAGTGCTTTCAGCACCCTCGAGCTTGGCTCGACGTGGTTAGCGAGGGTCATGCTTATTGGCTCGGACTGGAAGTGATCATTGGTATGTTGGATGGCGGATTAGTGTGAGACTTGTCTCAGGTGTCATCGATTTAGGGATGCAGTGGCAATAGTTTACACCATCCCGTCATATGGAATAGATGCTCAAACGTTGATTGAACTGGGGTTTCTAGTAAGTCGATATGACGGTATGCGATTGTGAAACACAAGGCGAATGTGCCTGGCCAGTTGGAGGGTTGCGCTTTTACGAGTTTTATCGGCGGTGGGCCGCCTATCTTGCAGTATGCAAAAAAACTTGGGTAGCAGGCAAGGGAGCAATTGGTGGTGAGGCAAAGGAAAAAGTTGATTATTCACCGTTAGGAATCCAGTGCTCTTCGGTCAGCATCGAGGAAGGATCAGTATGGTTCATCAGTCTTTGTGGTTGCCGACTTTACTTTGTCATCCAAGGTCCGGATGCGACGAAGCACCTCCTTTGGACACGGCTCGGACGCATCCGGCAAGGAATTTTCTTTGCCAATGATGGCAAGATGTGACGAAACCAGTCATGTTATAGACTGGAGGATCTACCGGTATGATTTCTTGGACCTTGTTGAACTCTTGTTTCCATAACGCCACTAGGGGAAGAAGGGGGCAACATGACCACCAGTTGATCACTTGGTGAGCCAGCTCTCGGGCCGTGGCCTTCGTATGAGGATTCCACCCGCGGTATTTCAAATAACCATGCATCTTGTCACTTTCTAATCCCGAAGGGTAACATGTAATCACTGGATATCGATATGTATGCGTCAGTCGATTCCGTTGAAAATTGTCATCGGGAAAGCCTAGTGTAAAGTCACTATTTGTTTCTTCTTGCTTGAGACTCAAACACCTGATTTATAAACTCCCGTTTCTGAGTACCCTACCCTATTTTATGCTGCGTTTCCACGCTTGAGCTTTTTCACAGTACAAGACTTGTAATGTCGACATATCAAGACCCAGCAACCGCCAAGTCAGTTTTAACCAGCCAGGGAACCTGATCCAACCTGTCGTTGCCTGTGTTGGCCGTATTGACGAACAACATTCGACCAGGTTTTAGAGGGGTCACGTCATCGGCGCAGTGGCTTGTTCGACAGTACCCTTGTGATGTGTATCGTCCGAATCTTTCATTCGTCGCTTCTGCTTCATGGCGGCTGCCACGATGTTCCAATACTGAGAAATTGGAATTGTCGATGTCTTCGAGACGTGTATAGGGGCCTCGGAAAGGCGCTGCTTCCAGGTGACGAGCCTGGCTCCCCATCCTAGATGAACGTGCCCGAAACAATGAATAAAGGTATTGAACGTTTACTATATTGATATAGTTCAGTGGCTGAACGGGCGGGAGAATCCACCTCTGGCGTTTGGTTGTTCGCTCAGCTGTCTGAGTAAGTCTTGATACCCGGCGTCTGACTTTTCGGCTCTTGCGTGGGGCTTACTCCCTCCAAAAAAGGACTGAACAACTTAGAAATCGCTGTCTGGATAGCGATTTTAACCTGCCCACCTCAAGCAAGCTACCATTGCTGCACAGCATTTGTTGGCCTGCTTTTGCACCATCATCACAGCAACATCACGTGAATAGAACATGTTCTTTGTAGGCAGGTAGCTTCAATGGATTCAACTTGGCCCCCGTTCCTACTAACGGCCCAAGTCTCTTAAGTTAAAGGGCATGTTTAGTCTTCGTGGGGAGTCCACGGTATGGATTTGTGTGACGAATGAGAATGAGGCACTGGGACACAAAAGTGGACCCACAATTGCCGTGCTGCAATTGTGGCTTATATCATCTCGTGACACACCCCCTCAGATCTGCTACTATACGTTGTAGCTGGTCTGATACTCTTTAAACCTTCTGATTAGGTACATTTCGCTAAAAACTAGGTAGTAAATCTCCCCCCGTAGGTGCATTATGTAATCTGTCTAGAGAACGTCCCAGGAATTAAACCTGTAGGCTGTGTCTTATGATGCCTTACAGCACGCTTAAACCATTTAGGCACAGAGTTAGGGTTCAGTAAAGCTGGGCTTATAACTGTCACAAGTTAGAGCACACAGTAGGGCATATAGGATTAGATGTAACAAAGGCTTAATACTATAAATAGAGATATATAGAAGAGACTGCCCTATATATAGGTGAAATACATAAGTAATAAATGATGTGGCATAAGTTATAGTATAAATAAGAAGGGGAGAAAGACGTTTCAGATGGCGTTTAATGTACTAGCATGTAGGAAGGCCGTTCCGGAGTGCGAGTATCTCGTATAGCGAAAGTCATATGATGATGATGATGATATATTTAACGTCCAGAGTGAAGAGGGACGTGCCGGGCGATGCCGACATGGTCGATGCTAATCTAAACTATTTTACAG
>JASUDE010000037.1:122948-182305 GCA_034509685.1 Colletotrichum cereale | reverse complement strand
GGCCCGCGCCCGCCGCCTCGCCAGCGCCGACTCCGCGGCCGCGAGACCGCCCGTCGGCCGCCTGAAGCTTATGCTCCGCCGGTTCGGCCTCTGCACCGTCAGCGCCTCGGCCTCGGACCGTGAGATGGGCGCCAGCTCGGAGACGACCTTGGATAGCGTTGCCGTCAGGAAGACGAAGGCGATGTTGTGGTTCGGCGCCATGGCGAGCAAGTCGAGCACAACCGACTTGTCGTCCTCGACCTCGGCGGCGGAGCGCGTCGCCGCCGCCGCGGTGCAGAGGTGGGGCAGGGCGAGCTCAATCTTGGCCCAGAGGGCGGCCGTGATGATGCCGTCGGTGAGGCCGCCTAGGAAGAGGACCAGGACCTCGGCGACGACCTCGAGGCGGTAGAGGGACGGCACCTCGACGGGGAGAGCCTCGACGAGCGGCCGGTCGTTGTCGAGCGCCTCGATCAGGGCGACGACGAGGTCGTTTCTGGACTCCTGGTCTTTGAACAGCCACGCCGTCTCGTCGAACGGCCAGCCGGGCTTGTCGGCGGGGATGACGTGCTCCTCAATCATGTTCGCGTCGGCGATGGCGCGGGCCGTCATGGTCTCCACGGCCTCTGTCAGTTTAAACAGCTCCTTCGGCGCGGCGCAGTGAACGTCGAGGTCGTACGGGATGGAGGTGGACCCGTTCTCCGCCCTGGACTTGAGAAAAGCCCGGATGCCTCCGTCGGGGACGCGGATGAGCTCCTCGATCGAGCGGCCGAAACACGTCGGGAGCCAGGACGCGCGGACCGGGATGAAGTGGTCCCTGCCGTCTTCGACCCGGAGCACCAGGATGTCTTCCAGCGACGCGGGGCCGTCGTTGAGGGCTCGCACGTGGGACATGTCGCTTACGTAGACCTCGAGGACGCCGCTCACGGTCTCGCCCGGCTCCAAGGTCACCTCGCTGCCGAGATCGGGCGACTCCTCGCCGTTGTCTTCGCTGCTCGTCCGCTTGAACGACGTCCTCAGCCACTCCGCCGCGCTGGGGGCGTCCGAGTCGTCCTCGATCGTGGGCTTCTCGACAAAGGTGAACTTGGCCGGCACGCGACCGGTGTTAGCTATCGTCAGGCTCGCGCTATGTCTGCTGCGATAGCCGACTTCGCCAAAGTCGACGGCTTCGTTGAGGCCCATGGACTCGTGCTTGTCCTTTGTTTGTTGTTCTGGGTTGTCGAGAATCAGCGTGATCAGTGGCCGGCCCTCGTTCTCGGCCCGATCGAGCTCCTTGGCTACTTCGGCATGAACCTTGGCCTTGAGATCGGGGACCACGGCATCGTAGTCGAGTGTGAAGATGGAGACTATTGGCTTGTGGTCCGACGATACGATCCGCTGGTGAGAGGTGTAAATGTCGAGCTGTATCCTGTCGGTGAAGCCTTCCTTTGTGACGACTTCCTCGGGCTCGTTTTCGTCATCGTCGTAATCGTCGTAGTCGACGCCGGCCTCGCCAGTCGGAAGCTCCTCGCCGTCTGCGTCGGGATCGTAGCTGAAGAGGACGTCGTCGTCGTCTGTCGCGTGGTCAATTCCACGCGCCGTCATCTCCTCGTCCTTCTTCTTCGCCTCCTCGGCGTCCCTGACCTTTTGCTCGTGCTCCTCCCTGTCTTTCCTTGTCCGGTATAGGATGCGGTCGCACCAGCTCGGTGCTCTTTGTTTCTCGCTCGAGTCGAACAGGCTAACTGTGCCGACGTCGTATTTATATGATGGCAAAAACGTGATGGGGCCTTCTCGCCATCCGTCGTGGAAGGCCTTCTTCTCCTTGATGACCCTCCCCAGTTGGTCGTGGGGCAAGAGGGAGTCCAGCGTTGCCTGCAACGAGGCAGGGTCTTCGCCCGGGTCTGGCAGAAAGTCGTCGGGGTCTGGCAAGGAGCTTTCCGAATCATCGAAGCTGGGCGACGACAGGGAAGTATCGACGGTGGAGGTATCGTCGTCGCTGTCAATTCTCTTTGCGCTCTTGACCACCAAAATGTCCTCGCCCGCGAAGACCTTTCTGCCTTTCTTGTCCAGGTCGTATTCTCCGCGGGTATGGAGCAGGAGCAGCCGCCGGATATCGTTCCCGGGAAGGCCGTCGACGCGGAAGTTCAAGTCGCCCAACCAGAAGGCGAAATCCTCGTCGCCAATCTTCTCTGTATCAGCGTCGTTCTCCCCTGCCAGGTTAATGGGGTCGAACTGGGTTCGAGTGACGATTTGGCCAATGTCCCAGAGCCTCCGGTCCAAGTAGTTCTGCTCTACGCCGCTAGCGAGGTGGCAGTTGACAAAGACCATACGGGTCGTCTCGCCGAGGAGCATGCGGGTCGTCACGGCGCCCTTGTTTCCCAGATATCCGAACAGACCTGTGCCTACTGAGACGGTGCTCACGTTGCTGACAGTGGGCGCGACCTCTGGAGAGGCATACGCCAACAGCAGCAGGCCGGACATCTGCTCAGCGGCGATAAGCTCGTAGCCGTCCGGCATGGCGTCCTCCAGCGCTTCCTTCCACTTCCTCATGGGCGCCGGGTCAGAGGACATGCGGTTCATGTAATCCCTCGCCATGTTCAGGTCGACAATCTCCTGCAAGCCCAGAACATACAGCCCGATCTTGTCGCCCCCGACCAGGTGTACAGAGGCATTGGGGTCCTGCTCATCTGAGGCTCTTTTGGTGGCGGGCGGAGGGTTCGCCTCAACTGTGTCGCGGTCGGGCACGTTAAGCTTGGAGAGGGTGGTGTCGAGGCCATACCCGTCGACGAACCAGCTTGCTAGATCTTTGTCGGTGCCAGGACACGCGGCGACGTTCCATGTTCCAATCTTGACGCGGATCCGATGGGGGCGGACGTATTCGTGGCGGCGGGCGTAGACGGCGCGGGCAAGGGACTGGGGCGTCGAGGTCAGGTCGACGGGGTCTGAGGTCGTCGAAGGGATGGTCTCGGAGGGCGCCATCGCAGGAAGCCCAGCTATACGCTGTTGCTAGGTCGAGTTGGCAAGGGAGGATTCGAGCGAGCTCGAGCTCGAGAGGGTCGAGAGGAGGGGGGTGGGGAGGAAGCTTCGGGTTTTTGAGCACCGCAGACGGCGAGTAACGAGGGAAGGGGGGGGAGGGTGTTTGAGACAAGAGGCCGGTTTGGGAGCCTTTAGCTTTGTTGGCGTTGTTGGTCGTCGATCAGTCCGGAGACGCCCGGCGCATGATGTTGACAATTCCGGCGTTGATACGAGTTGTCGTAAATGCGGTCGCGGACCAGGATGGCAGCAGTTATGCGAAGGAGGGGGAGGATGAACAATTCTCGTATCGTATTGTAGTATACAGCAAAGAAACGGACGAAACAACTGTAGCAAAAGATGCGGACGAGCTCGAGGTCGGCACGAGAGGGGGGATTGAACAAAGTAGCCGCAAGTGTTTGAATAAGTCGAGGTCAAGAACAAGAAGAGTAGGTAAGTATAGGGTTGTACAATTGTACAGTTGTATAGTAGAGTATAGGTACTACAAGTGTATGGTGGATGTACCGTACCTGTAGATGCAGACACACACACACACTCTCTGTTCTCTCTCAAACAGACGTGAGAAAACAAAGACTGGGGGGAAAGGGATTGTCACCGGGATCCAGTCTGTATCTTGAATATGACGGAACGGGGATTCAGCCAGCCAGTGTGTCTCTCTATCTCTCTCTTCTCCTCCAAATCCGGCATTCGGAACCAGTGACGTGCGTCCTTTTAGGCCTCTAAGCCTTTTTGGAGGGGTGAGAGTGGGTGGGGGGTTGGGTGACTCAAGATCAAGGTTGTACTGATGCAGACACCGCTGCTGAGTGCTGACGGCGCCACCATCACTGACTGGGTATGACAGGGAAGGGGCTGTTAGGGGAGGCCCCATAATTCATCAACACCTTATTGATTGTTGCATCTGTTCTCGGCTCTAGCTGTCACATCACTCAAATGTGCGACTACCTAGATGGTTCGTCCCACGAGGCAATAGTGTACATGTTCGGGTTTGCTTCCAATCCTCCTATCGCTGATAATGCAAGGTTAAAGCTCATCGGACCTCTCCTTACGCACATCTCCAGGAATCAAGCCCACAGTTTTGTACGCTTACACGAGTAGCACCCACCTCTAACGGGGATTAGCTATTCCTTATTGAAGTCAGACTTGTGGGGGGAGATAAGTTGTGCTCTGCAAATGACCAAGTAAATAACACGCACGAGACACCCAGATAGCCATGGCGGAGAGAATATTGAGCGGCGCACTATGATGTCAAGGTAAATTGTTACGCTTCAAGAGCGTCTCTGGTACCTATCTACCTACCTACTAGGTACATAGGAGAAGAGCTTGAGAAAGGAGCACTTAGGCGCGATGCGGCGATGCGGACGGAGGGGCAACCCCCGGAAGCGAGCGACGATAAGGTCCGATAAGGGGAGTGACGACACGCGATAAGGATAAGGTATGGCTACCTGTACTTCAGGCCCCCACCCTCGGCAACTTGTGAAGTGCGCCGGTGCTCTACTCTGCCCCTGCCCTGCCCTGCTCTTTCTGACATCAACAACTCTCGATCCCATCCCCGAAGCGTCGACACCATCAGTTCATACAGCGACGATCGACTTCGTACTATCCCTCTACGCCAAACTCTCGCCCAAGACAGCCCCATTTATCTCCGTCGTTCCCCAATAAACCAATCGATCGATTGAGAGACAGCGCAGCCGACACGCACCTCCGGACGCCACGCCGTCAACAACCTGACCACCACCACAAAGCAAATATCGCGTCCAACCCCCTCCCCCAAGAAATGTCCCGTCCAACCCCCCGCAAACGCGGCCACGCCCGCCACTCCTCCGCCTCGGGCCACGGCCCCCGCCCCGTGCAGTCCGACTACGAGTCTGACGCCGCCCACTACATCGACTCCCACCCGGTCCCCGAGCCGAACCCGGCCCTCTTCAACCGCACCAACACCGACCTCAACCTCTCCGTCCTGCGCCGCTACCTCCCCTCCATCAACTCCATCCTCTCCATCGCCGCCAACGCCGTCGTCTACACCTTCAACCCCTCCCTGCCCGGCTGGGACAAGACGGGCATCGAGGGCACCTACTTCCTCTGCATGCAGGACCCGGCCCCCGCCGCCCTCCCCGCCGCGCCCCGCGCCTGCATCTTCGTCCTGAACCGCCGCGGCCTCGAGAACGTCATCCTCGACCTCGGCGACGTCGCCGACTTTGAGGTCGTCGACGAGATCTACATCTTCCGCCTGCGCGGCGGTGACGACGACGCCGGCAACAAGGTCATGGGCATCTGGATCCACGCCGACAAGGACGACACCCGCGTCATGAACGCCGCCCTCATCGCCGAGACCCTCAAGCACGTCCGCGCCGCCGCGGAGCACAACGACGCCGCAGGTAGCGGCGCCGCCCCCGCCCCGCAGGAGAAGCTGGGCCCCGCCATGCAGGCCATCGGGAGGCGCCTGAGCCTGAGCGACCTGTTTGGCGCGCAGAATGGGGCTAAGGGCTAGGAGCCCGCCGTCCCCGACGCGGACGCTGAGGCGTGGGCGCGCGCCGCGGGCAGCTCGGACATCGCCGAGGACCCCGACGTGTGGAAGGACAGGAACCGCGAGGGAGGCGCGTACCAGCCCACGAGACCTCAGGCTTGGATGGCGAAGCTGTTGCTCAAGTTTACTCCGTTGTGAGGCACGCGCGTGCTGCTGTAAGGAAGCAAGAAGATGGGCTTTACACACATCAACCACGAACGTCAACGAAACATTATTACATGGCGTGGCGTGGCGTGGCGTGCCGGGGGAAGGGCTCCGGAGAGAGAGATGAAAGAGAGGAGCGGTGAACACCAATGATACCCTTGATTAAGAAGAAGAAGAATTAGAAAGAAAACAAGTCATTTTTGTTTTTCATACAACGGGGCAGAAAAGCCGTCATGGGGGCTTCGTGATGCTCCGAAATGCCCGCCGTCGTGCCTCGCAAGTCTAGGTGAGGCCGTTTCCCCTATTACAACCTTCCAAAAAGCCTGTACCCTGGTAAACCAGGCTCGTAAAAGAATAACCACGTCTCCCGCCCCTATACCATTACCACGGGAGGTGATAACCAATAGTGTGTGTTTAAACACCCACTTTCAATAAAAGAGCAAACCCTCCGACGGTGGGCGGAAACGTGTTCCGCTCATACCGTGCCGCTGATGCTGAGCTCCCGGATCTCCTGCAACACCTGCTCGACGCGCTGGTCCAGCTGGCCCTGGGCGTACTGCTCGCGCGTGTCGGCGTCGAGGTACTGCTGCACCTGGGCCATGCGGCTGTAGGCCTCGGCGCAAAAGCGCAGCTGGATCTTGACGAGGGCCTCGAAGGTGGGGTCGAGGTAGGGCACGCGGAGGTCGATGAGCTGCGGCAGCTCCGACGACAGCTGCTCGTTGAGCTGCTCGTAGGCGGCCTTGGCCATCTCCATCTCCTTCTCGGCGCGCGGCAGCTTCGTCACGTCCTTGTCGGGCTTCTCGACGAGCTTCTTGACCTTGGCCCGCAGCGCGTCGTAGTCGAGCAGCTTATGGCCGCGCTTCTTGATGCCTACATGGCGGGGTCAGTGCGTGCGTGCGTGCGTGGGGTTTGAGGGAGAGGGGAGAAACGGGGGGTGAAGGGCAGTGGGCTCGAGTGCGGTTTATACTGACATTCGTTGACGTCGGGGAAGTAGGCGCAGAAGCGAGAGATCGGTTCAAGAACGGTTTGCTGGTAAGGGCCGTCTAGCGCCTTGATCGTTTCGGCGTCAAGGTCCTCCACGGCCTGTTTGTAGCTTCTGCTGACGCCGTCCTTGGCTCCGGCGTCTCCGTAAAAGGCGTCTATCGTCTCGGCGATGCGCATCTGGGAGGCAGTCATGGCTGGGAGAGAATCGGGTTAGCCCACTGCCACCGTCGATCGGGGAACAGGCCACCACGGCCGTCGTCGTCGTCCTCGCCGCCGCAAATACACACCTCGCAATGAGTCCAGGTATCCCTTGGCCTCTTTCTGTAGCCGTAACGAGGCGGTCTCCATGGTTCTGAATCGTCTGCCCAAAAATACAAGTGTCAATATGCGCTGCCGTAGTGTATTCTCAGGGCCCGGGGTGATTTGTTGCCCACCTCTCTTCAACCTCGTAGTCGCGGTCGTTGGTCTTCTCCACATGACCTGCCAAGATCAGAATCTCGTATTATGGGTGTTGGTTGGGCAGGAAGGAGGGGGGGTCTCACCCGTCTTCATCATCACCTGCGTCGTCGCCCGGTTGACATTTTTCTTGAAGCCTGTAGTCCTCCCGTCAGTCCCGTCAGGGCTCTTAGGAAGTCTCCCTCGCTCAGATTGCACCAAGCAATGAGGGGTCGCCCAAAGAAACGAGTCGTACCTGCCCACGACATCTTGGTCTAGTTCGGATGTGACTCTCTTTGTGTGTTGGTGGGGGTGGGAGAAGAGGAGAAGACGACGGAATTTAAAAGCCCTCAGTAGTCGGGAGAGAGTGTGCTCGAGCGGTGTGCGTATTGATCGCTCGGTGGTTCGCGGTGGGGGTATCGTTCAGATCGTGTGAAGGCCGTTTCGTTTCGTCGTCCAAAGGCTAAAAGAGAAAGAAGGGAAATGCGTCTGGGGGAGGTTTTGATTGCGCGGACGAATCACTCAACAATGCAGGCTGGGGAAGCCCAGTGAGCAGCGCCCGGCAAACGGCAACCGACGTCAGCGACGGAGAGGCTCAGACTACGCCACGCTTCCTTTATCAGTGTTAGTCCAGCCTTAGCGTCAGGTTGTCTGTGGCGCAGCACTGTAGGCAGCCTTTGCAGGGCGCAAATATCTGTGCCGTTTAGCCAAACTTCACGGTCCAGCACATGGACTCTTTCACTTCCGCATACCTATTTATTTATACCATTACTAATCTACCTAGACTGCCTGGGTGCTCTTCTGCACAACACCAAGATTCAGCACAGTCTCCATTCATTGTTTCCAATCTTGTTTAAGTCTCTCCAAACTCCTCGATTTGACATTTCATACTCAACCTTTACAACACCATCCATCACCAACACCTCCAACAATATCACCATCTGTTCATCTGAACCAGGAGTAGACATGGCCGCCCCTCGGTTCCTACTTATCAGCCTGGGAAACCCCGAGCCGTACTACAACACCCTGCACTCCGCCGGCCACCACGCCCTCAACCACCTCCAGAAACTCCTGGGCCCTTCCCAGCCGGCCTTCCACAGGGGCCGCTTCGGCGGGAGCTCGTGCCTGGCGTCCATCGGCCCCAAGTACGCCATGATCCAGAGCCCTGCCATCATGAACGTCTCCGGTAAATGGGTCGCCAAGGCCTGGAAGGAGACCCTCGGCGCGCGTGACCCGGCGGACCTGAGCCTCCTCCTCGTCCACGACGACCTGGAGGAGGAGCTGGGCTTCGTCAAGACGAGAAAGTGGAAGAGCAGCCACCGGGGTCACAACGGGGTCAAGAGCGTCAACGCCTGTCTTCGCCAGGCGGATTACCCGGGATCCGAGTGGGCGAGGATCTGCATTGGTATTGGGCGCCCAGAAGAGCGTGAGAAGGCTACCGTGTCTAACTACGTGCTCAAGCCCATGTCAAGGCATCAACGCTCTGCGCTTGACGATAACGCGGGACCGGGCGCTTACGAATGCCTTCTCGCTTGGGAGGAGAAGTTGGCGGCTGCAGCCGGGAAGTGAGAGGTCTCCGTTGTCTCCAGTCTCCCCTGAACCGCGTGACTTCTTGCTGCTCGTACACCCATCTACCCCTGGGCGCTGCGTGGCGAGACTGGCACGTCGGCGCCGCAGCTTTGGAAAGCCGCTCGGTCCTCCTGAAGCGCGGATTTCCTGTCACCCAGCCCATCAACCAGAGAGACATGTCATATCTCGTCTCTGATGCCGGGCGCGCCTGGCTTAGGACAACGCAAACATCCTTCATGGTCATGTATTCGCGTCCGCTGAATCATCGATAGTCCCAGGGAAACCTTCAGGTAGCCTCCTCGGGCCCAGGCCGGCCATCGAGCCACTTGCTCATGTACGGCCCGTCGAGCCAGTATCCGAGCTTGGCGTAGTAACTCCTCACGCCTACACCAGAAATGACACTAATCTTCTCACTGCCGTGCTCGTCCCTCGCGATTCTCTCCGCCTCCTCCATGAGAAGGGTGCCGAAGCCCTGGTGCTGGAACTTCTTCGGGTCTCGGGCATGCACTGGCACCGCAGTACCGTACACGTGCAGCTCTCTCACGAGACTGGTAGGCTGTCCAACAAGCTCCTCACGGTATGTGTACTTCTCAGTGCACTTGCGTAGGCGGAGCAGCGCAACGAGGATGTCCTGCTTCGGATCCTCGTAGGCCAGGAACGTCTCCCATCCACCGTTGGCCGTGTAGTCTCGCCTGACGAGCTCGATCTGGTTGGGCCGGATCTTGTTCTTGACCTCGTTCACGCCAACCTCACGCGTCCGCACGTCGCGGCACGTCGTGCCAAAGTCCTTCATTCTCGCCAACGCCAGCTCTCGCAAGTTGCCGTTCTCGACGCCAGACGTGACCAGGGGCATTGGGATGTCTCTCTGGACACGGTAGATACGGGTCCATGGCGGGATCAGTGCCAGGATCCTGGCGACAAGGTCAATGAGGCCGTTGGGTGTGTAGTTCTGGTAGCGACCCGTCCGCCACAGCTCGTACAAGCCAGTGCCTCTGATGACGAGCGTCGGGTAAATCTTGAGACCGTCTGTACGGAAGGCCGGGCTCTCAAAGTACTCTCGGAACTGGTCCAGGTCTCTCTCCATACCCACGTTAGGCAGGTCGGGCATCATGTGGCTGACGACCTTGAATCCGGCATCTTTGGCCAAGCAGAACGTCTCGGCGACGGCTGCGACGGTGTGTCCGCGGTTCGTGTCTCTCGCAACGTCCTCGTAGAGTGACTGCACCCCAATCTCCAACCTCGTGCAGCCGTAACGCAGCATGTCCGTCAGGTGTGGCTGCCAGCAGTAATCCGGCCTCGTTTCGATCGTGATTCCGACGCACTTGATGTTGCTCATCTCGCTAGCTTCTACGGCTTCGTCGACGTTGGAAGTCTGATACCCACTGAGCGCGTTGTGTAGTTGGGCGATAAAGTCCTCCCTGTACGGTACCGGCAGGGACATGAAGGTGCCACCCATGATGATGTACTCGACTTTGTCGACCGAGTGACCGAGAGACTTGAGCTGGTCAACACGGCCGCGGGCCTGCTCGAAAGGGTCGTACCGCGCTCGAATCGCTCGCATCGACGTGGGTTCATATCCAGTGTAGGACTGTGTGCTGTACTCAAAGTCGGAGTCGGGGCCGCCGGGGCAGTAGACGCAGATGTTACCGGTGTAAGCGATGTGCGGGCATCTGTGGGGCTTGCACATGACAGCTACCACTGCGATACCTGACGATGTTCCTACACAAAGCTGGTCAGGACATGTGCCAACTTGTAAAGCTCTTGGGGGGGGGAAAACACACGAATAGGCTTAGCAATCAGCTTCGGCAAGATGTATTTCTTGTAATGCTCGGGGATCGCCGCGATAATCGCAGTCAGCGGCGGGATGTTGGCCAGTTTGTGCTTCCTCGAGAACTTGTTGCGCAGGGAGTTGAGGTTGAGGTCCTTGTGCGGGTTTTTGGGGTCCCTGACGGCCTCATGGTCCTCGATCAGAGCGTTGGCAATATCCGCACAGCATCGTAGAAAGCGCTCGTTCTCCGGCGGCAGGTTGTCGGTTTTGGATCGCGCCTTTGTGACGGTGGCGGTGGTGGTGGCCATCCTAACAGGAGTGTGCGCCGTGTGGCCGGCGTAAGTACTCTCAGGAGGATTGCAAGAATACTTCGATTTGAGTTCGGGTCGAGTCGTCTGTCGACCGCGGTTTCGCCTACGTCGTTGCAAGCTTTCGAAATAGAGTCACTGTTGGAGTTGACTGTCCGTTTCTTGACTGGGAAATTTTGGAGGGACCGTCGAGGTACTGGATGGTGGGGTAATCAGCCACACTTTGACATTTGGACGACGCCACATGTCAAGCTCGCAAGTGAACGGTAATCTGGGTACGTACTGCATATGCAAGGAGCTCTGAAAGGAGAGATGCAGCGTTAGGTACGTATCGTCTCAGCTGTTACCCGTGCGGATGGTTGCGGCCACAATGGGTTCGGTCGGATCATCTGCTGTACCGACTGGCGCGGGTTTTCCCGGGCTGCCGGCCCCGTGGCTCCTCGCTGCAGACCCGGCTGTCTCGCAGAGAGCTCGGTTCAAGTTTTGCTGTGTGTCTCTTGCCAGTTCAGTCCGACCCTTCTTTTCGGAAAGTGACGTGAATTTGCTTGCAGCAGCTGTCTTCTTTTTTCCCACGATAGCCGCATCCTCCTCCTCACTATCCTCCAACGAAACCCGCCCTCCTCGGACCACACCCTCCCTCCCTAATTGGCGCCGCTGTTATTGAAGCTGCGCTTTTTGTCGTAACAAACTTCCAAAACCAAACACACATACCGCCAAGATGCAGTCCCTGAGACAGATGCGGCCGGCAGGCAAGCTGCTCAACCACGCCGCGAAGCGCGCATACAGCGTCTCCCAGGCCGGCCCTTACTCCAAGACCGTTGACAACCTGCGCATCAACTCCGAGACCAAGGTGCTTTTCCAGGGCTTCACCGGCAAGCAGGGAACGTAAGTGCTGTTATCTCCTTCCGACCTCCGACGGCCGAATCAACCCCTGTTTTGGGATAGGCCATCTGGCGATATCTGCTGTTGCAGCTTGCGCGGACTGTACTAGGAGGAGATATTTGAGCTAACCCACACTTCGCAAAACAGCTTCCACGCGCAACAGGCCATCGACTACGGTATGCGATGATCACTCCGAGGCTGCTGCGTGGCTAATCGCTGCGCGCGCCCGCCCGCCCGCGCACACGCGCACCGTTGGAAAACATTCCGAGACTGATATCAATGGGCGTATAGGCACCAAGGTTGTCGGTGGAACGAACCCCAAGAAGGCCGGCCAGGAGCACCTGGGTCTCCCCGTCTTCGGCAACGTCAGCGAGGCCGTCAAGCAGACTGGCGCTGATGCCACCGCCATCTTCGTCCCGTACGTCGTCGCCGCGATATGGACCCAATTCACTGAGCAGGATGTTGACAAATGACACAATAGCCCCCCTCTGGCCGCCGCCGGTATCGAGGAGGCCATCGCCGCCGAGATCCCCCTCGTCGTCTGCATCACTGAGGGCATCCCCCAGCATGGTAGGCCTTCTGTCCCTCCCGAGCGATATGATTGTTATGGGATCCTCCGAGCTTCAAGTACTTACCGACCCCACCAGACATGGTCCGCATCACCAACATGCTGAAGACGCAATCCAAGACCCGTCTCGTCGGCCCCAACTGCCCCGGTATCATCGCCCCCGGCCAGTGCAAGATCGGCATCATGCCCGGCTTCATCCACAAGCGCGGCCGCATCGGCATCGTCTCCCGCTCCGGTACCCTCACCTACGAGGCCGTCAACCAGACCACCCAGGCCGGCCTCGGCCAGTCCCTCGTCGTCGGTATCGGCGGTGACCCCTTCAGCGGCACCAACTTCATCGACTGCCTCAACGTCTTCCTCAAGGACGAGGAGACGGATGGCATCATCATGATTGGCGAGATTGGTGGTTCCGCCGAGGAGGACGCCGCCGACTTCCTCCGCGCCAACAACACCGTCAACGGCGGCAAGCCCGTCGTCTCCTTCATTGCCGGTATCTCCGCTCCTCCCGGCCGCCGCATGGGTCACGCCGGTGCCATCGTCTCCGGCGGCAAGGGCGGTGCCGACTCCAAGATCTCCGCCCTCAAGTCCGCCGGCGTCATCGTCGAGCCCTCCCCCGCCGGCCTCGGCAAGGCCCTGTACGACGAGTTCGTCCGCCGCGACCTCTTGTAAAGCTCCGATTTTCTCTCTATCTCCCGGAACACCCCGGCCCTCGCGTGTAATGTGCGCGCGTGAAGAGGAGGAAACAGCTGTGTATGTAACATGTTAAACAAAGAGACTTTCTTGTGTGTGTGTTGAAAGCGTCGTTGTCGCCGCCGTCGCCGGAAATCTGGGGACAATTGTTTCTCGGCGTGGGAGGATTAACGAGGCGGTTTCCCCCCTTTTGCATCGTGCGAGCTGCGTTGTGTTGTTTCTGAAACATGTTGGCCCCCCATCAACAACTTGACATAGACTGGAGGGTTTTGGGCACAGGACAGGCATACAGAGGTGGAAGGGTTTCAAGGTTCTCTTACATTTGAAAATAAACAAGAAAAGAAAAGAAACAGAAAGGGGCCGTCGTCCGTCCCCCGGTAACGCCTTGTATCTCAAGTCCCAGTCCCGCAAGCTTTTATAAACATTTTTCCCGCGTCCGAAACCCGCTCGCTCCATGCGTTCCCATTACTCACTGGTTGCCCATTGGCGCCATTCCGGCATGTGGCACCCTGCCGTCGTACGACTCCTCATCCACACCCCGAGCAGGAACTACAAGGGTCCCGACCCCGAACCCCGAGCTGAAGTGGCCGCGGCCGCAGCCCAGAAAAATATGGGGATCGGAAGCCGGAAGGAAGGAACGCGGATGCATTGTGGTGGTGCTGCTGCTGGGGATGTCGTGGTTGTCCTGCCGCCATGTTCAAGCCGAAGCTACTTTTACTCATCTGCTCACGACGCAACGGGAGAAGAGGAAGAAGTAGAAAAGCGAAAATAATGATAACGATAGAAACGCTGCCTTTGTGTATCTTACACAACTCCTGTAACCATAAGTCTCCCATGTGTCCAAAACGCCTTTGTCGTTGATGCAAGATTGCCCGAGGCACGGAAGCCAAGGTAGGTCGAAATTCCATGTCCTTCCAACCCCTCGCCACCCCCCAACCATTTCCTATTCCCACCTAACCCCGGCTGAACCTTCGAAATGTTGCGGTCAAAGCTACCACTTTGGCAGGCGGCCGGCCGGGCAGGCATTAGAGAGCCGGAGTCTCCTGAAGCAGACTTCAAGGTTCCACAGCCTAACGCTGCGCCAAAGCCTGTGTCACCACACGGTTGCCGGAAGAAAAGAAAGAGGGAAAGAGATGGTGAAAAGAAGAAAAAATGAATAAAGAATTGGGATCCTCCGTACGCCCCCTTCTAGATGTAAAAGACCAACTCCTTGTCCAATGCGATACCGCCTGTTGTCTCATGATTGTGTCGTGTTCGTGACTGCTTTCCCATGGCTCCTTTGGATCGAATGGCGCCAGTAACTGGGGCCGAGTAAGCGCCATTCTGGCCGTCGGGTAACGACATGATATTTGGGCGTTTGCGTTACTGCTCTCCCAGTAGGCGGGCTGTGATGTCCCCCATGTAGGCCTCCTCCAGCTCGTAGTCGGCGCCGTTGTTGCGGTCAATACCCACAAAGACAAAGGCGTCCACCACAGCGTCCACCTCGAAGCCCATGTTGACGAAGCGGTCGACGAGCTCCTTGTTGTAGCCCATGTACCTGCGAATCTGTCAGCCCCACGATCCCCCTTGACTCTAGGTCATCCGCACGCCGTGTGCATGAAAACATCCGGCAGCAGGCGCTGTCAACGCACCTGCTCTCGTCGTTGGCCTTGGCCTCGGCTGCCGACTCCTTCTTCCACTTGGTGGTATCGAAGTCTCGGGGCGGGGCGCCAGCGTGCTTGACGGCCCACTCGTGCGCCTTCTTCGCAAAGGCCTCGGGGTTCTCGATCATCATCTTGGCGACCTCGGCGTCCTGGGGGTCCTTGGGGTTCGGAAACTCGAGCAGCATGCGGAGGGAGAGGAGGGCGGTCTTGATGGTCTGGACGGGAGACCAGCCGCTGCCCAACGTGTCGAGGCAGATGGCGCCCTGTCTCGGTCAGTGTCGAGAACGTCCCAGGGGGCAGTGGGGGAGAGAGTGCGGGGATGGATGGCTAGCGAAGGGAGGCAGCAGCTGCGTGGGGGATAGAGAGGGGGGGAGAGAGAGAGACGCACGGTTTGACTGCTAACATTGGGATGCCAGATCTTGGTGTCGAACTTGATGATGGGGGACTTGAAAGGGTAGTTGTCTGGAATCTTGATGTCGACCTGGAACTGGCCCCCGGCATACGGGGTGTCGGGAGGCGCGGGGAACGATCCCTTGAGGTGGAGGAGGTTGGACTCGTCGATCGGGTACGCAAAAACGCCAGAGTTGTCCTTGTCTGAGCGGATGTCCATGAGCTCCTTGCCGATGCGTCTCTCCTTAGGGCTCGCCATCGTGGCGGTGCCTCTCTGCGTTCGTCGGGTCTTTACGAGGACTGTAAAGCGAGGTGTTTGTGGAGGGTGAGTCGCGGGCTAGTATTTGCAGTTGACGTCGGACTCGGATCGTTTTCCTAAGTGTCTGGTGAGAAAGCGTTTTTGTCGTTGTGTAGGTTGGGCAAAAGTAAAACGCAGGGCAAAGTTGTTTAGGCGAGGGGCCGTTCGGGTCGGGAGTCTGAAGTAGGTACTGTCCTCAAGGTACGGAACGTAGTGTTAATGGATAAGGGAAGCCGACGGCCGTGGACGCGCCCACTCCCCTCAGAAAGACAAAAAGATGATGCTGGAATGTCCGTGCTAAGCCGCTAATTTAGCGCCCTTGGATTGTCAGGGCCGCTGGAAGCGGGCAGACACAGGGGGTTTCATTGGCCTACTGGGGTAGACAGCTGTGGACAGCGCGGGCAGCGCGGGCAGCGCGGGGTTGTGACGGCGGCAAAAGGAATTGTCATCGGGAGAATGTGGAGGTCAACCTCCGGGACAGTTGATCAGAGAGGTCGCCGCAGATGTACCATGCTCTCACTCAAGACTCACAGGATCTGGACACATCAGGCCTACTTTGTTATTAATTCAAGGCAGAGAGCAACTGAGAGTTGCTGGGTAATTGAGTGGTGAGACTGATTCCGAAAATGCGCCATGACTCTCGGTGTCGCCGAGCTTCTCACTTACACGGACGTGAAAGACTTGACTAAGGAAAGTAGACTTTGCTGCCGCCTTGCATGTTTGAGCTGCAGAACAAGCTTAGGCAGGCGGTACTTTGAATGTATCGATAGGTTGGCCATTCTTATTTTACGTTTCGTTCTACACATCTGCTTCTGTACCAACAATACAGCACTGTATACATTGTTACTTTTTGTAATGAATCTCACATGGCATCCACAACGCGAGTTGGCTCGGTGCCATAGACCGCCAATACATAGAATAGACTCTTAGCATCCCTCACTTACTACAAGGCTTTTAACGTTTTGAGCTTATCGAGCCAATGTCCAACTAGAGACCAGAAATGTCGGTTTTTAGTTTTGGGTGTATACAATGTTGCTTCTACTACAACGTTAATACTTTTGTCCCTGGAAGCGTGCTTCTTTCGGCCTTCTTTCTGTTCACCATTCTCTCAGACTTTCTACATCGCCCTTCTGGAGGGCTAGAGTCTTCTGAAGTCTTTCCGGGGTTTAATGTGCCACGGGGTTGACACGATAATCCATTTGGTTCAATGAAGCTGATATTGGGACGGTGAGGTGCAACAGGTCCCAGCATACGCATAACAGCAGGTTACTAGTCCGATACACGTTCGATGTGCAAGGCGAGAACAACTCAATACTGAAGTGACAATATCAATAAACGTTCAAATGATTAATACGGTCGTCTACTTTGACGTGGGCTGGAATGATGCTCAGGCTGATCCTATATGTGACAGTTTTGGGCCCATCCTATCAACAACCCGCAACGGAATCTCAATCAATAGCTCTTCCAGAGCCATTCAAACGTATAATAGCAGTCAGAACAACTATCAAATGCGGCAGGGCGCTAGTTCCAGAGTTGTGTGGATTACAGGTGATCACTGCTTGTTGAACTTTAGATTTGAAAATGACACTTCCAGTGGATGATGCAAGTCGGCTCTTGCAAACAGTGAAGTTCCAGTCCAAATACTGGTTCACTTTCTTTTCCATCAAATGCCTCTTCTCTCTCGTAGCCATTTAGACGGCCTAGAACCGACTTGCATTCAACAAAAGGCTCTTGCCGAGTAAGTGCAGCCTGCTCATCGTCAAGTTATTAAACTTTGGTTCCTTCCAGCTGCTAAGGTGTGGTGAAGGAGGCGAAGCAGACTGACTCAGCAACACTGATTAAGCCGCCCGGTCACTCACGTGACAGGTACCCACCTTGTCCGATCCGGTCTAGTCCCGGCGAGCGTCGCGTTTCTCTGCCGCCTGCAGCATTCAGGTGCCCAGTGCTGAGGTACCGCTGTGCTGTGATTACCTACGCAAGCAGCAGCAGCCTTGTCTTGCTCCCCTGCGCTTCCACCTCCATCCTCGGAATCCACCTGCACTCATCATCATCACAAGCTCATCGACGACACCTCGACAGCCCACCGGACCAGAGGTCAACTTGTTTCTTCTACCATCCACACAGAGAAGCCATTTCTAAAGCCTTAGTGAGCTCTAGGAGCTCCCCGTGGCAAGATGGTACGCACTGCTGTTCGGAACATCGTGGCCTTGGTCTAACAGCTACGCAGGGTCAAAACCAGTCAGGAATGGGTGGCGGAGGCGATGGAAAGGACGACAAGGATAAGAAGGTATGCTATACCGAAGGGAAAAAACCAAGCGTTGACGAATAACTAATTGGCGATGCAGAAGGAGAAGCCCAAGTACGAGCCTCCCCCACGTCCTACCACCAGAGTCGGCCGCAAGAAGAGAAAGGCGGCCGGTACTAGTGCTGCCGCGAAGCTCCCCGCCGTCTTCCCCACCAGCCGATGCAAACTCCGCCTACTACGAATGCAGCGAATCCACGATCACTTGATTCTCGAGGAGGAGTACGTCGAAAACCAGGAGCGCCTTCGCCGGGCCAAGGCCGCAAAGGAGGGTGCCGCCATCGGACCCGAGGGCGATGTCGACCGTATGGCCGACGAGCGTGGCCGTGTCGACGATATGCGTGGCAGCCCCATGGGTGTTGGCACGTTGGAGGAGATGATCGACGATGATCATGCCATCGTCAGTAGCACGACGGGCCCCGAGTACTACGTCAGCATCATGAGCTTTGTCGACAAGGACCTGCTAGAGCCCGGCGCCAGCGTCCTGCTGCACCACAAGAGCGTCAGCATTGTTGGTGTCCTGACCGATGATGCCGACCCGCTCGTCAGTGTGATGAAGCTCGACAAGGCACCGACGGAGTCATACGCCGATATTGGTGGTTTGGAGCAGCAGATCCAGGAGGTCAGAGAGTCGGTCGAGCTGCCCCTGCTGCATCCCGAGCTATACGAAGAGATGGGTATCAAGCCGCCCAAGGGTGTCATCCTTTACGGTGCTCCCGGTACAGGAAAGACGCTGCTCGCCAAGGCCGTCGCCAACCAGACCTCGGCCACGTTCCTGCGTATAGTGGGAAGTGAGCTTATTCAGAAGTATCTCGGTGACGGTCCTCGCCTCGTCCGTCAGCTGTTCCAGGTATGATGACTGTAGCTTTACTGTTCTAGTTCATCACTGACAATCTCAGGTCGCCGGCGAGAACGCCCCCTCGATTGTCTTCATCGACGAAATCGATGCTATCGGCACGAAGCGATACGACTCGACCTCGGGCGGTGAGCGTGAAGTCCAGCGAACCATGTTGGAGCTTCTCAACCAGCTTGACGGTTTCGATGACCGCGGTGACGTCAAGGTCATCATGGCCACCAACAAGATTGAGACGCTCGACCCCGCCCTGATCCGTCCCGGCCGTATCGACCGAAAGATCCTCTTCGAGAACCCCGACCAAAACACCAAGCGCAAGATCTTCACCCTCCACACATCCAAGATGTCGCTCAACGACGACGTGGACCTGGAGGAGTTCATCTCGCAGAAGGACGACCTCTCCGGTGCCGACATCAAGGCCATCTGCTCCGAGGCCGGTCTGCTGGCCCTCCGCGAGCGACGTATGCGCGTGCAGATGGCCGACTTCCGGTCCGCCAGAGAGAGAGTTCTGCGTACCAAGCAGGAGAGTGAGCCTGAGGGCTTGTACTTGTAGTTAGTGTATGACGACCGTACGGGGCTAGGGCTAGATGGGGCTACGATAGATAATGGCAAGACAAGCCTTGACATTGACTTGGCATTGATTAACGACGTTGACTAACGACGTTGACCTGGGTTGATTGCGCATGCTTTTGCGAGCGAGTGTGATTACTGTACGAGACAGGCTGATGATGAATGGTCCAAGGGCTTGTTGCCAGGTACAGGGTTGCCTAGTACAGGGTCCAGTCACGACATGCTTGAGATTAGTGGTGATTGTAACTATATTAAGCATCGAGAGAGACGTTCTGACTCTATTTGGGACGCCGACCAATGCCAGGCGCATGGCAACCTCCCGGCAGTCCGCGTCGGTGGCAACGGAAGATGCTCTTTAGTTAGACCTCCTGGCTCCCCGCATCTGGGGAGAAAGGATGCCGCGTTTCGTCGACGAGTGGCTCGCAGGGGCGGCATCGTGGCAATCCTTGAAGACGCAGCCAGCAGATCTGTTTGTCTAGATGAACTTTCCTGTGATGGGAAACTGGCCACCGCCCAGATTCGGCTGGACCCGGAGTCTAGCCACCCACCAGCCGAGAGAGATGGACAATCCCTGGACATGTGCGGCTGGGCTGGACGGGTAAACAAGGGGATCCATGGCCAAAGAGGCGAAGCTTCCGAAGCTTAGCTTTGGGGAGGGGAACTCCCCGCACTCGGACTAGACTTCATGGCTTGGAGATTGTTGAGAGTGATGGGACGGAACTGATTACATTTCCCATATGGGTGATTGGGATTGGACGGACTAGCTGAACAACTTGTATATCGAGCGGCTTCCATACTTGGAAACTCTGTCCATTACGCAAAACTGCAGACGTTCGAACGTTCACTCAGCCCGTCCGGGGGAGCCTCTCCTTTTCTTCCAGGATGGGCGTCTCGCCACGACTCTTGTTTCCATTCGTGACGCCCTCCTCGCCGCCATAGTTTGTCCGAAACGGCGGAGCGACACGAGGCGTGTACGCCGGCGCAGGCTCCTCCTCTTCGCCGTCTTCCGACGGCGATGGCGGCGTCAGGTTCCCGGGCGGCCCCAACATGGCCAGCTCCCTCGCAATGTCCGGGTCCATCGCGTAGCGCCCCTCGAGGGCGAGCAGAACCCGCCACAGCGGCAGGGACCCCTCGGGCCACTCGGCCTGCGTCTGCAGAATCTTGCGCGCCGAGATGCGGCGGTCGCCGTACGCCACGGCGTTGCAGTCCTGGCGGGCGAGGATGATGGTGCCGTCGACCTGGACGCCGGCCCAGAGGCCGCGGGACTTCATGTAGCTGTACATGGACCGTGAGGTTCTCGACACGGCGGCCTCGACGGCGCCGCCGGTGCCGACGGGGCCGATGGCGACGGAGGACTCTGCGCCGAGCGAGACGCGCGGGTGCGCGAAGGCGGCGACCTGGGCGGCGGTGTTGAGAACGAGGACACACTCGTAGATGTCGAGGCCGAACATGAAGCCGGCACCGAGGGTGGAGACGACAAAGGTCGAGGGCGGGGACCAGGTGCCGTCCGGGCGGCGGGCGACGACGAGGCCGGAGCCGGCGGCGAGGGAGCCCATGTAGGCGCCGGCGCGGATGGTGTTGAAGATGGCGAGGCCGGCGCAGTGAGCGAGGACCCGGTGGGGGATGGTGACGAGGGCGCGGCGGGTGACGCCGAGGGGGTGGAAGGGTTCGTCGCGGCCGATGGCGGGCGACGGGTCCGCGGAGCCGGGGCCGGGAGGTTCGTCGGTGAAGGATTGGAGGATCCGGGCGGCCTTGGCGCACTCGCGGGGCATGGTCTGCGGGAACCAGCCCTCGGCGCCGACGAGGTTGGCGGCTTTGTTGAAGGGGATGCCGGCGGTGGTGGTGATCTTGTGGATGTGAGCGCCGATGCCGCGGCCGGGCGGTTTGACGGCGGGGGGCGCGTTGGGGTCGGCCGGCTTGAGGCGCAGCGTGGAGAGGGTGCGGGAGAGGGAGAGACGCCGGGAGAGGGTCGAGCGGGCTGCCGAAGACGAAGAGGAAGACGAGGTGTCCAGGGTCGAGTGGACGGACCGGGACTCGGGCTCCTCGGCAGCGGCAGCAGGTTGACGTTTGTGCCGGAAGGTCATGACGGCTCGTTTGGGGCGTTGGGCGTGTGTGTTGAGCACTGGTATGTGTATGTTGGCTCTGATATAAGCGGTTGACTATTCTGCAATATGAGCACCACGAGGTATATCGTTTCGCAGTCTTTTGACTTGATAGTTTCTGTCGACCTGGAGGAGAGAGCAAGAGGACTTTTTTTTCTTTCTTTGTGGCCGGAGGCAGAGCTCGCGAGCATGATATATACTAACCCCCTTCCGCGTCCAAGCACATCTTTGCTACGAGGGGCAGTCACCAAGGATGTCCACAAAACCAAAACACCCCGCGAAGACAAGGATGGCGGCGCGGTTGCAAAGGCGGGAGGGAGGCCACGGAAGTCTCGCCCCGTGAGGGTTGTCCAAGTCGGCGAACCTAAACGGCGGTGATATGAGATGGACACGCCAATGAGCCGGGTTCCGAGGGCTGGAAATTTGGGGAAGAGCCGGGACCTTGTCCATGCTCGTCCGCGCTGCGGCCCGCTCACGTTGAGCAAGGCCGGAGCTGAACGGGCCAACGGCCGGCTCGTACATGCTTTTTCTGGCGACGAAGGACAACACAAGAGGACACGCCGCTGAAAAGCGAAGGGGGGACCAGTTTTCCTAGTAGCGCAAGATCCTCACCCCTCTCCAAGAAGGTGGTTGCTGAGAAGCATCAATCATCCCATGTCGGTGACAAGCAAAAGCCTGGGCAAGTCTCTTCGTTTCATGTGATGTCCCCGTACCTTGTTGGGGGGAAAGCACAGGACCCCTGGGACTTGGGATGGAGATGGCAACTGAGCCGTTCACCGCCCCCGATAGGAAGGGGGGAAAGGGTTTAACGGATCAAGGGAGAGGGAGGGGACAGGAGATGATTCAAGTCTCGCGTGGCGCAGTTTGTGGTGAAGATGGAAAAGGGGGTTGAGAAGGGCAGAGAGTTTGGGTTCTGTTCAAATACGCGTAAGTGCCGTCGCGGTCTTTTGAAGGATTGACGGTGCCTCTTGTTAGTGGGAGAGGGGGGGGGCTTCATAGCCTGGGAGCTTCCTTTTTTGACTTTTGGTTTTCTCGTCCGGTAGTTGCTGATGCACGGAACGTTGTGAAAGGAGGGAGGGGGGAGGCGGGGAGGTGAATTAGAGTAAGTGGCGGGAGGCCGAAGCGTAGAGGAGGACATGGGACTTGTTTCTGTGAATAATCAATGATGTGTGAGAGTCGGCCTTGTGGGTGGTGGTGGTGGTGGTGGTGGTGCTTTTAGCGTTTCCGGGATGGCCAAAACAGTGAAAGAAGCCAATGGGATTCGGCTACGAATCACCGTCCAGCGCGTGTTTGTTGGGCCCGTCTCGGTTGTATCGATGTCGGTTTGGGCGAGCATCCCTTGGCCACCGGCTGGTTTGTTTATGCTCGATGGAGGCGACGCGTCCCGGTCTTCCAAGAACTTGCCATTGCGGAGAGAGGGGTGGGGGAAGGAGGCCGAGTCTCTATACCGAGACGTCCGGTAGTGAAGAGATTGAGACGGGTTGAACTCAACTCTGGTGAGTACAGTAACTTCTAAGTCGAGCCTGAGGATGGCGGTCACGATGTGAGCTGCGAGACGCGCAGGTATCTGGCGAGAGTGGGAAATGGTTTCAGTAACCGGATTCAACTTTGTTCACTTGGTCCGACCATGTCAAGCTTTTCGATGAAAGACGTAGATGGATCCTGCATGTGTTAGTTAGTCAACGGGCAGAGACATTGATGTGACTACTAGTGGAGTACGCAACAGCAGCTATACCATATATGTATGATGAATCATGAAGTACCTTTCACAGGCGAGTTTCTAGTCCGCTTCGGCGTGGAGTTGTGCCGTGGTCTTGCCCGGAACATGGCCTGGTTTCTTCGGGAGTATCCCCAAGTAACCAAGAATTACAGGGAAGCCCGGCCCGGCACGATTGGGCACTGGAGCGGGCCGCACCAATTGCCAAGACCCACCCTTCACGTTACCCGAATTAGAACCCGTATGATGCTGAATTATCATCTTCGAAACCAAAGTCTCGTCTCTATGGCTCAGTCGGTAGAGCGTTGGTCTCATATTCATTCATATGACCCTGCCATAAGGTCGGGATATCCAAAGGTCGCAAGTTCGAGCCTTGCTAGGGGCAACTTCTTTTGCTCTGCCAAACCAACTCTTTTCTTTTGATCATCCCATGCAAGCACGCAATTCATTCATTTTCCTTTTTCTCTTTCTTTTTTGACTACCACCGTAACTCTCAATTGTGTTTTATGATCAACCCAATGGATACATTCATTTTACAAAGCTTATTGACCAACCTTCTAATCCGTTTCCCCTTCCTACCTTGGATTACGATTGGTTTCAGTGCATCTAGCCAGGAAGATAAGATAGGCAGCTTCTCTTGAGTCGGACTCCAACAGCGGATGTGCTAGCGAATATCAAGCCAACGTAGGCCAGACATCGTGAACGACCTCCGCGGTTAGGGAGTTGCTGTTTAACCCTTTTCCCTTCTTCCATTCACCGGTCCCCACATCATGCAGCGGCCGATGCCTTCTAAATATAGGGCGGTTGCGCCTCTTTCTTCGTTACGGCAACGAACCGGCGTCGAGGTGAACCTTGTCACCCGAAACGGTCGTAGAGGACCAGGCAAACGGTTCGTGCCAAGTTCAAAGTGCAGAAACGAGTAAACATTGTGGGTATAGATAAAGGCGGGCTGGTCTTGCTTTTATACTGTTGTTCCTGGACTGTCTGTCTACACGGTCTTCAACCAAAACCAAGCAGCCCAGAATCCACCCCCGGTTTTCTGTGGCTTTCGGATACTGTATACTGTGCTCGCATGCCGAGTCCATGGACTCAAACTTGTTACGGCGCCAGTATGATTGCGCAATAGACACTCGCTGTGATGCGAGCGTTGCTGTTGATGCGATGCATCGATTACAATGAGAGTCATGGTTCCAACAGAGATTGCATTCGACAACCCCATGGAGCGACGCGTTATGCGTAAAATCAAACTTAACTAGCACCTCCGGGGTATCAGGCGATTGGGAGATGACGACGTTGCTGCTGAAATCTGCTTTTCTCTGGCAATGGAGCCAAAGCAGTACGAGTTATCGCCGGGGCGGCCTACGGGCCGCTCTGCAAGCCACAGGATGGCACACCTCTCGGCGAGGCAGGACCGTTTCCTGTATCTTGAGACGATTTAAAACAAATAACCAAAAATGAAAATACTGTCGTTGATGCTTCACAGATGTGGCTCTCCTGTTTTGAGAAAGTCCAGGTTGAAGTTAACGGTGGGGAGCTGCGATCTTGGGAGGCTCCCGATCGGCACGGGCTTGAACGGCTCGACTTTCCGGATGTCAGTGCCTTCGCGAATGCACCCCAGCGGCCACTGTATCCATTCCTTCCACGGCTCCTGGATGGCCTTCTCCAAGGTCAAAGCCACATTGTTGCCCCAGCCGCAGAGGTACCACATGTTCCGCTCAAAGGCATGGACTAGCGCTGCGTAGTACATGAGGATGACGAGGGCCATCGGGTGGTTCTGCCCGATGAGCTCGAGGAAAGACTGGGGGAGGGAGACGGCCCACCGCCAGACCAGCCCGGACCTGTGCTGGGGGGTGGAGACGGCCGTGAAAGTGATCTTGAGGCCCTCGAGAGCCGACTGGCAGGTCGTGGTATCGTCCGAGGGTGCCATGCTGCGTGTGAGGTTGAGAAGGTCGTCGATCTTGGCCGAGTAATCACCCGCTACGGCGGGCTCGACGCCGCCTTGGTAAAGCCAGCGTGCGAGTGGCCCGTTCAATATGTATCTGTGAGCGAACGGGAGAGCTATGATGCTCTTGATTCCTGAGGGGGCATCGTTAGTGAACGCGGGGGGTTAGCTCTAAGTGGCGGCTTACCCTGCAGCAGAATGAAGGACTGAGCAACATCCTTTGGGGTGATAGGGCCGCTTGGGTTGGCAATGGAGTAGGTGTTGAGAAGGAAGATACATATAGCGTGTAGCACATATGCATCGGCAGTCTTCTCGCTGATGTCGGCCAAGACTGGCGAGAACTTGCTGAGGGCGATGTTTTGATGGCGGGCCGATATAGTGGCGTACTCGGCCCTCTTTTCAGGGTAGCAGTGGGCGACATGGATGGCTGATACGGCCAAGATACCGTGTAGGAGGAAGTCCTAGATGGCTTAGTCGAGAGAACACAACCGGCGGAGAGAAGGGGGGGAGCCTTACGTTGGCAAACGCGATTTGGGGAACAGTCGTCGTCCAGAGATGCACAAACTCTGGGTTCTCGGAGATGGTGTGTGCCGTGTTGGAAGTGAAGTGGTGGATGAGTTGCATGTCGGTCATCCAGTCGGACCTCGAGATGCCCTGAGCATCACGGGGCTCGCCCTGGGTAGAGTAGTCATGGGTTGGTTCGGAGAAACTGTGCCGGTTGGTGTGATGCAGAGCATCCACCTCGGCCGTGACATCAGACAGCAAGCCCTGGATGGCGGCGACCTTTTCCTTCAGCGAGGAGACCTGTGACGGACATGTCTCGAGGCGGCTTTCGGGGCGGCTGGTTGTCGAAGTCTCGCCAACACTGCCAGGAGTCGCCGTGTTGGTGGCCTCTAGGGTCGATTTGGGCGACGGCTCGCTGACTGCTGGCTGCTGAGCTGAACAGGGCGTCAGAACGAGACTGCACTGAACGTCGTGCCGCGTGCAGTTGCGACAAGGGCGGTTCTCATCGCACTGAATGTGGTCAGTGACATGATATGTGTACTCCAACGTTGTTGGCCGACCTAGTCGGCCGCCAAGGTCCCGGGACTAGGGGCTCGACGACGAAGGCTCACGATGGGTGTGCCAAACCCCGACCGAACTCACCTTGACGCGGCGCTTCTTGCACTGCTGACATCCATTCCGCGACTTCTTGTGACCTATACGAGTGCCGCGCACCGCGGACGTGGTCGTCTTGGACCGATCGCTACCGCTCTCCAGGGCCGCCACCTCATCCTTGAGCGAAATCCTCTGTGGCGCGCCGTTCATCGCATCGAGGTGACTACCTACACCGGCGATCTCTTGGGGGAGCGGAGTGGAGTGGAATTCTCCTAGTGACGTGATGAACCGGAACAAGCTGTCTTAGGACAATGGCTTGGCGCTCGGACGAGATGCTACTCAAGCGCCTTATGTGATGCCCAAAGCTGGCAGCTCTCCTCTCATACCTACTGTGGTGTCCGTTTGTTGCATGTGCATACAGCACCGCCAACACGTCAACACGCCCACGCCAAAAGTCGCACACCGCACGGGACTTGTCCGCGTCAGTCGTGGTCTAGCCTATGTGGACCGACCCAGACCCATGCACCTCACCTGCAGCAGGAGAGAGAGACAGTGTGACGCAGGACGGGTAACGAGGGAATCGGATGCCGATTGGCGAATCCCGCTTGATTGATATCGAATTGATGTAAATGGAGGTAGGATTGATTACCTAGGACCGGTAGATGTTAGCCAGGGAAGAGGGTTGCTCATATGAGAGTGAGGGAGATAGAGAGAGAGCGTTGTCGCAAAGATGGACGGCTTGGCGCGATTACCGTTCCTGGTCAACCTATGTTTACACGTGACCTGTCTGTGATGCCTAAAACGGTGATAAATGGGCCAACAACGGGCAGGAACATCGTTTCTCGTTTCGGTTTTCGGGAACCCGCGCACAGACCGTCGGTAGATGATGGCCCAAGCTCCATCTTACCCTGTCTGCCTGTGTAGATACCTAGGTACCGGTTCAAGCATGAGGGTGTTTATCAACCGAGGGGGGTGGCTGGTCCCTAGGCATTTGTGGCGTCTTCGTGCCCCATGCCACATGTCCCACATGGGGGGAGAAGCTCCGGGAGTCCGCCCGGTCAGGTACACGTAGGTACCTCAGGTACTCCAGGTACCTCACCCTAAGGTAGGTACCCAGGTATCATGTAGGTAATTAAGCCGAACGCAGGCAGGCATGCCAAGCTACTATGCACATTGCAACTTGCATGACGCGCTTTCTGCGGAGCGCGGTTTCCCGCTTCCTGGGGAGCACTCCTTCCTGGGCTGAAAGGGACTTGAGAACCTGGGGGAACCTAGGAATGGGGAGGGGGAACCTAGGAATGGGGAGGGGGAAAGCACGAAGGGTCTCTCTCTCTCTCTCTCTCTGTCGTGTGTCCTTCGGAAGAATCCAATCCATGGTACCTCCAAGCTCTGATCCCTTTCCCCTCCCCCCCTTTTCCAGCCAAGGAGGAGCGTCAAACGTCAGCAATCAGAAGCCAACAACAAAAAGCACTACTACCAAGCAGCAGCTAGCACCAAACGCGCTCCAGAAGCAGCTTCATTCTCGGCCTCCCGCTCGTGCATTCTCCATCACTCGTTCGTCACCAGTCTGTCGCTCGCCGCTTGCTGTCTAGTCGATGCTCTGTCCCTCTCGCTGCCCCTCCTTCGGTCTCCTTCCATCTCCCTTGGTCCAACCCACCCTGCGTGCAACCTGTCACTGGCATTGCAACATCCCTTTGAGATCTCAAGCGGCGTCCAATTGATTAAAACTGAGGGTTCCCCATCGACCGGGTACCGAATTTCGCTCCCCCCCTGCTCTGTATCCCTCTTCTCTGTAACATCCCTGCCGCACACCAAGACCCTTCATCCATCTTCACCAACTGCCCCTATTACACCTGATCTCAAAATGGCGTCGGACAACAACAACTACAACGATATCAAGGCTTCGGCCAAGGAGAACGCTGCCGGCGTCTACGCTTACAGCCAGCGCCAGATGGACCGTGTCGTCAGCCAGGATACGCGGCAGAAAGCCTACGGCAGCGCCTACAATCTCGCCCAGGACCAGCCCTTCCTCTTCGTACGTTTGATCTACGATTGACGCTCCTCCCTTGGGATCGTGTGCGTTGCTAATATGTTGTCTGCAGGCCTTCCTCCTCGTGCAGCTCATCCTCTCCTTCCTTCCTGTCCTCGTCTTCGTCTCCTTCGCCGCCTCGACCATCGCCTTTGCCTTCGGCGCCGCTGCCGTCTTCTCCCTCTTCTGGATCGGCGTCGCCCTTCTCGTCCTCGTGCCGACCCTCTTTTTCACCTGCTCCGTCGCCGTCCTCGCCTGGGTCTGGGCTGCCGGTAGCTTCGTCGTCGCGAAGCGTTTGTACGAGATGTCGCCCATCCGCGCTACGGGCGAATTGGAGGTCCGCGCGCCTAGTGGGACGACGTATGCCGTCACCAAGCATGAAGATGGCGTTCATGTTTCGCACAACTAAATTGCAATATCGTTCATGGAATAAGTGTGTTAGGCTCGAAGCCGGCTAGGGATACGGGTTGGCGTTGGATCAGACAGGATACCCGGGATATGTTCATTACAAATTATTGGTCGCGGCAGAGGTTCTCACGCGGTGCTGATGTTGCCGCGATGCCCAGCCAGTATTTCTCAATTCAATTGTTCTTTCGATGCACATGTTACTCTTGTCTTACTGCCGTCTCATTCGACGACGTAGGGATGAGAAAGTGGATCAAGCCTGAGATCAAGGTCAAGTTTTTCCCAAGGTCTGAATTGGTAGAGGAGAGAAATGTGAGTTATATCTACCAATTGATCCCCCCCTTGAGATGGTTGCCTGTTTGAGAAAGGCTGGCAACTAACTGAAAGGAAGGCGCGCGCACCTTCCCTCCAAGATGCCTAGACAAGAGTGAGATGCATGTGTTTGTAAAGCTTTATGGTTGTCTGTGAACTTTCAATTAGAAGTGAAAGACGTGTTTATCAGGCGACACATGATAGAATCTTCAGACAACAACTTCTTCTCTCGGTCCCTGATCTGCAGATGAACTGAAGGTGAAGGTCATATCGCGAGGAAACAGCATGGTCCCAGTCTGTCCTCTTGACTAAAGTAGAGAGCCAACTTACGTAGAGTCCTTGCTGATAGGTATGGCTTGCGACGAGGAGGAGGAAGCAATTGATGATATCCCTCCACGGCATGCACCCAGTCATTGCATCGAACAACGGATGGAGTTACATTCGAGCACACAAACTATCAACATGAGCTAAAACCCCAAGCGCCAGGCCCTCTTTCATGGGCTGAATATCAAAGACAAGATAAGCCAGCCAAGACATCAATCAAGTGTAATGTTGAAATTAAAAGAACGATTTTGCACAAATTGGAAAACGGCAAACAAAAAGGCGAATGCCAACACTGTGGATCGAACACAGGATCCCCGCATTACAAGTGCGATGCCTTACCACTTGGCCATGCTGGCGAATTGAATGTTAAGATTGCCAAATAATAGAAATATGTATGTAGGACAAAAGTATTATGCACCGCCCAACACCACGTTTCGTTGACCAAAAACAGGTATGGGAAGCCTACCTCTTTTCAGGATCATTACCTCGAACTTCACACAAGAAGGCGGATGATACATCATAAAGATTCGCGTAAGATCGTGGAGTGACGCAGACGATCTGGCAACTCGCACCCGTAGCAAGGTCAGCTTCTATTGGCTGACCACGGAGCTAGTTGTCAGCGTCTTGCTCACTCACGCGGTCTTGCAGGGACGATTTGGTAACACAAGGCAACATTCTGCTTCTAATGGTCCCGTATGAATCGAGCTTGAAACGTTCATCGCCAGCCTCGAGCATGAGAGAAGCTTTTGAACCGCTATATCGACAATCGCTTCTTCGAGCCACCAAGATGAGCTGCTGGCATTGCTCCAAGTGCTGCTTTATCGACACATTATGTGAGTTAAACAACCAGTATCAAGAATATTCTTGACTGACTGCGAGCCAGATAACCTGATGGAATGCGACATTACAAAAGTCGACAGGCATCCTGTTAGAGTTGCTGGCGTCAGATAGAACAAGTCAATTCAATCCTGGCCCGGCCAGATGTGACCCAAAAGAAGGGCTTGAACCCCTCATACATCTGACTAATATAGACCCACCGGTATACTCTCGATTAGTCCCTGAAGTATCCAAGTTGTTAGTCGGCAAGTGCTTAGTCAAAAAGTGCGGGAAGCAAATAGGATATGCGTTTCGACCCCTGGTATACCGTAAGGTGCAAAACATTATCAAACAGCAATCACATCGATCAAACTATGTTCCAAATAGTACACATGGCCGTCTCTGTCAACGACACCCAATGTTGGCTAAACTTCTACTTTGATAGGTACTGTGGCACTCCACTAGCCGTTGAGCTCCATCCACAGACCGGGACAATGCTATACGCGCTTTGTGCGGTACACGTGTAGAGGGTGGTGTGGGGATACCCTGATGCTGGTATTGCCCCTGATTCTTGCAGGGTTGCAATAAAAACAATAGATTCAGTCCGAATTCCAACCCGTTGCCAGCTCAAGACATCATATGCATGGACTAGTATCGTGACATGCGGGACTGGTATCGTGGCATACGTGACTTGTTTTCGCCATGTCCCGACGTGTTGGCATACTTTGATGTTACTTGCGTGTGACACTGTTGATCAGCAAACTAACGGCACGTCTATCAACGATAAGGAAATGCGCAGTCAAACCCCACCATTTATGGGGACGAGGATAAAGACGAGCCCCCTTCTCCAGACTTGAAGTGGTTTAATTTTAAACCCCCAGCTCCATAAAGCGGTTCCTCGGCGTTCCGCGCACATTTGCTCACCGCCTTGCGAAGCGACATAGGATCCAACAGCTCAGTCGGCAGATTGCCCCATTGGGCGCCGGGCGGGATATTACCTACCACTTTAAGCGACACGCCCTTTCAGAGACTTTTCTCGACGAAATGCTCTTAACTGCAGTTGGCCTTCTCTAAACTCCCTTGGACCCTGCTGACGTCTGTCTGTCTTGGAGCGTTAAGCCTTGCCTAGACTGACTGATTGCCTTGCCTACCTTGGTCCATGAACCAATGATGACGGACAAACTCAACGCCAGTTTAGCGTCTGCGGAGGGCGCCCCTGTCACGATGAAGCCTTTGAGGACCATGCGCGCGGAGACGATAAGGAGTGAGGGCAGCCAAACGAAAACGCTGGCTCAATGGCTTTTCAACAACCAGATTGGTACGAAGAAGTGATGGGCGCTATCGCCGCTGTCCCTTAACCCGCGTTGAGCCAATGCTTACAAGACCTTATTGTATCTGAACAGGGCTCACTTTCTATGCCATCACCCCTCTCATCCTCGCGCATCTTTTCATCCCCGGTGCGCGTCAACAAACGGCCAAGTTTCTGCGGCTCTCGTATCACAACCCGGCCACGGGCAAGTATGGCGCGGGGCATGATGACCTCTACTTCGTCGCTTTCCTCGTGATGCTCCTCATCGGCATCCGCGCGGCCATGATGCGACACGTCCTCGCACCCCTCGGCAGGCATTGGGGCATATCGAACAAGAAGGACGCCACCCGCTTCTCCGAACAGGGCTGGATGCTGGCTTACTACAGCGTCCTTTGGCCGCTCGGAATGGTACCGTGTATTGCGTCTTCATCCGTGTTTCCCATGAACTGACTAGCGTTCAGTACCTCTACTGCAAGTCGTCGTACTTCCTCAGCTTGAAAGAGCTGTGGGCCGATTGGCCGAAAAGGGAGCTTGATGGGCTGATGAAGGCCTACATCCTGATTCAATGGGCGTATTGGGCGCAGCAAGTCGTTTCCGTGAATATCGAGGCCCGCCGCAAAGATTACTGGGAGATGATTGTCCACCACGCCATCACCATCTCCCTCATCGCCGCATGCTACGCTTATCACCAGACCCGAGTCGGCCACCTGATTTTGATCCTTATGGATGTCATTGAGTTGATCTTTCCGGTACGTTTCGCACAAGAGGCATTCCATCCAGTGCGATCCCAGCTGACTGATACCCGCGACAGCTGGCCAAGTGTCTCAAATACGTCGGCTTCACCACGCTCTGCGACGTAGTGTTTGGCGTGTTCCTCTTGGTGTGGGTCTGCACGCGTCACATCTTCTATCTCATGGTCTGCTGGAGCGTCTACTACGACCTGCCGCGGAGCCTGGAACAGCCGTGTTTCCGGGGTGCCGCGGAGGACGTTGTAGGCCCTTTCCAGCCCCCAGAGGAAGGCTGGTCTCATCTCCTTGAGCCATTCGTAGACCCTACGGGCACAGTGTGCATGACCAACGGCATCACGAAGGGGTTTTTGACTTTCCTCCTCGCTCTCGAGGTCGTCATATGCGTCTGGTCGTTCCTCATCATCCGGGTGACAATCCGTGTCCTGAAAGGAGCCTCTGCCGAAGACGTCAGGAGCGATGTCGAGGACGAGGAAGAAGAGGATGAGAAGATTGGGTACGAGACGGAGGAGGTGCAAGTCGTAGAAGACGTCGGCGTAGAGTCCATTGATTTGAAGGCCTGGGAACGCCGCACCGCCAAGAGGGATTCTGGCTTGAGGGCCAGTGGTGTCAGCATTCATATGAGCCAAAGCGACCGGAAGGAACTGCTCAACAGAATTGGCTGTGAGAAGCAGATTGATTAACGGAACGAAGAGTAGTGACTACCATGTTTTTTTGGGTGAGTAGTCGGGAGTTCGCATACAGTATAGCCAGTCTTATAATTTCAGAGATTTCATTCACTTGAAGGCCTGAGGAGGGCCGAACTTGTGTGCCGCTATCTCTTCACTTGAGCAGGGCCAAGTGCTGCGAAAGGAAACAATATGACCTTTTCGATGATTTCCTTACGGCCGTACCAGATACACGACACGGTCGAACTCAACTTTAGCTTATGAGGGTAGGTCCGCTCATTGACAAGCTCTCATCGCAAAGACCCAGCCTATCCAAGGCAACTCAGTCTCCTTCTTTTCAATTCCCAGAAACCACACCAGATGAATCCGCGGAATACCGGGTCACGAACATGATGTTGGATGTTGGGATCTGAGAACACATAAGCTTGGAACTTGCAGGTCATGCATGAATGACCAAGTAGGCGTTACGATTCGCTTCGTTCCTTGCACAAGTAACGGATCAAGACGGCACTGTTGCCTCACTCGGTCGAAATAGATACCTCCAAGTATGAAGAATGGATTTTGGTGCTGGATTAAGTATGTATAATGATTCGAAAAGCTTCAAAGCCCACCGACTGTCTTGAATTATAAAGTAGCTTCATCTTGGTAAGAGCGTCAAAGGCTTGCCGCTTCATTCCTCCTCAGCAGGAGCCTCGTCCTCGTACTCCTCAGCGTACTCGTCATCCATGCCCGCATCCTGGTACTGCTGGTACTCGGACACCAGATCGTTCATGTTGGACTCGGCCTCGGTGAATTCCATCTCATCCATGCCCTCTCCAGTGTACCAATGCAAGAATGCCTTTCTCCGGAACATGAGACTGAACTGGTCACCGACTCTGCGGAAACTGTTCTGGATCGCGGTGGAGTTTCCAATGAAGGTCGACGATACGGCCAGTCCCTTGGGCGGTACAGAGCAGTGGGCGGTTTGAATGTTGTTCGGAATCCACTCTACGAAGTTGGCCGAGTTCCTGGTCTTGATGGCGTGAATTTGGTCCTCGACCTGCTTCATCGACACCTTTCCGCGGCTGGGGGTGTGTTAGCGAGAAATCGTCAAGCGACGACATGTAGGATCAACTTACAACATGGTGGAGCAAGTCAAGAAGCGTCCGTCACGGAAGTCGGACGCCAACATGACGTTCTTAGGGTCGAACATCTGCTGCGTGAGCTCGGCGACACCCAGGTTCGAGAACGAGGCCGAGGAGGTGAGCGGCGCGAAGCCGACGGTGAAGAAGTGAAGTCTGGGGAAGGGGACGAGGTTCACGGCCAGCTTGCGGAGGTCGGCGTTCAATTGCCCAGGGAAGCGGAAGCCCGTGGTCAAGCCGGACATGACCCTCGACACCAGGTGGTTAAGATGTCCGTAGGAGGGATGCGCTTGCTTCAGGGTGCGTCGGCAGATGTCGTACAACGCCTCGTTGTCGATGCAGAACGTCTCATCCGAGTTTTCGACGAGCTGATGGATCGACAAGGTCGCATTGTACGGCTCGACAACGACTTCGGAGACCTTTGCGGACGGCAGGACGGAGAAGGTCGCCATCATGCGATCGGGGAATTCCTCGCGGACCTTTGCGATGAGGAGGGTGCCCATGCCGGAGCCAGTGCCGCCGCCGAGGGAGTGCGTGATCTGGAAACCCTGCAGACTGTCGCAGTCTTCGGCCTCGCGGCGCACGACGTCGAGGACCTGGTCGACCAGCTCGGCGCCTTCGGTGTAATGACCCTTTGCCCAGTTGTTGCCCGCGCCGGACTGTCCGTAGACCATGTTGTCGGGGCGGAAGAAGTCTCCGAGGGGACCGGAGCGGATGGCATCCATGGTCGCGGGCTCAAGGTCAACCAGGACTGCACGAGGAACGTACTTTTGTTTGGCAGCCTGCATCACGTCAGAAAAAACCAGGCATGGGGAGAAGTGCGCGGCGACTGTATCAAGTTACCTCGGTGAAGTAGACACTCAGCCTCTCGGACTGCTGCTCATCAGTGCCGCGGAATCTGTCAAAAAGTCAACATTGACGCTCACTCAATGAGCGACAATCTGTCGCGATATATCGCGGTGAGACTCACACTCCATCTTGGTCCAGCCCATGCTCGCCGTGAATGGTTTGCCTGGGAGCGGCCAGCGTTAGTCTCATCTCCTGAACGGTGCATCGAACTTCTCATCCTCATACCAGAAGGCGGTTCCGATTTGGTTGCCCTACAAGTTCTTCGTCAGTCAGGCCTCATCCAGCCGGGAGCAGAAGATACGTACACATTGGCCGGTCTGGAGGTGAATCTGTTGGATCCTCGGGTCAGCTGGCATTCAATACCTCAAAAGGTACATGGACAAAGGTACAACTCACAATCTCACGCATGATGAATTTCGGAAATGGTGTGGATTGTCAAAAGCTGGTGGTGAAGAGCAGAGATTTACCCCGCTACCCAAGACAGATGGTCATCTTATAGATACGTATGCCCAAATCACAACAAACCCCCTATCCAGGGACAAACAACTTATCGCTACATGCCGGATAGGCCCGGACGGAGAGTGACCTTTGCGGTCTGGACTTCCCAATTCCCCCCCTCCCCACATGTTTGGGCATCGTTAAACGGCTGCCTTTTCTGATTCGACGGCTGCCTGTTCAGGCAGCACGGCACAGTTTTGCTCACTCGTTAGAAATGAGAGAGAGAGAGAGAGAGTGAGAGAGAGAGGGAGGGGATGGGGGAAAATGGGAAAAAAGGCGAACTTTGGCCCATCCCCATTTGCCCGGAGGCGAAGCCGAAACGGACCGAGCTAGTCCGCGTTGAGTACATATCCACAGAAATGATTGGTACGTGATGCTCTGTGTTGCTTTTGCAGTAAAATCTCAGCAGCGCAGCTTGCATCACGTTTGTACGACCGTAACTGGCAGGGTTGCCTACGGTAGGTAGAGACTTGCCAACTCCCTCGACCAATGAATTCCCCTGTATACATTGCTGCCTGTCATTGTTTGTGTCCTCAACGAGCGCACGCGTGTCGCACGGTCGCTGTGGTATTGACTGTTACACGGTTGCTAGGCGCTCTACCTCGTCAGCTCGTCATCGGCCTTTGGGTTTCCCAGTCTTGTGTAACTTCGGGCCGGTTGGTCCCACGCTTTTCCCCATCTCAGCTCGCGCGTCCTTGCTGGACGAAGCGAAGCCAGGGCGGCGCGCTTTAAACCTCCCAAAACTCGGCACGCCAATTCCATCCCCCACACACGTGGCGAGGCGGAGTCAGCACTGGAGAGCTGAAGAGCTACCAGGGCGCAGCTGACTTTGCATTGTTTGACACCCGATCAGCCTTCGAAAAGCCGTAATGTGGGCGGGCCACAGCGCCAGAAAGGCGTCGGCTTCGTCCGAACACGCCTTTTGAACGTCACAAGACGAGCCCAGTACAGAGGACTCGGGACTGACAGGAGGCCTACCTGTGCACATTGCTTGCACTGTACGCCAATTCGATGAAGCACCGCGGGAGCAGTGAGCCGTCGTCACGAGAAAGAGTCTGGTTTGGGGCGTATGTCAAACATCAAGGTTATTCGATCCGCAGAAAGTCTATTGCCGAGCGAGGATGGCATGCCGGGGGAGGAATACCTTGGTGCCAGGCAAGCGGGTGACGAGAAAACACGCACACCTAAAACCAGGACTTGGGTAGGAAATAACTGGGATATATCCAATTCGTTGGAAGGGAGAAAGTACTGCTTATCCACATGTTTAGCGCAACAACGCCCAAGTTGACCATTCCTAGTTGAACAGGTAGGTGTGCGGCTTGTTTTGTCGCCCGCCTGCTAGGTATTAAGCGCACATCCGTGAGCCCCTGACATGCCAGTGAGATGAGGAACACGCATGTAATGGATGCCGATCATTCATATTCGGTAGTGCTTGCTACAACACAGCAACCATTGTAATTGGGGTAGTGATTCAGCCACTTACGAGAGCCACGACGACATGGAATGCGGGTGGTTCGGTCTCTCAGGGGCAGCGCAAAGTCGAACATTCCATGTGGGCTTGGGGTTCGTTTCATTCTCTCACGTCACGGAGATGTAATGAGATAGAGAGACAGGTTGGAGACATCGCGAACGGAAGCATCGTCTTCATCCTGCTCATCGGTCCTTGAACCTGCAGGCCTGGATCTTTTGGCCGAACCCACAGTGATAGCCGACCCGTTTTCAAAAGCGATTGATGGCAGCGCATCGGCCGGTAGCCGGCTAGAACGACGAAATATGGTTAGGTGGATTCGTCAGTCTTCTTTGAGCAGGCCAAGACAGTTTGTCTCGCAGATCGATGAACTGGACAGTGTGGCTTTCGCATCAAAGAAATGAGACGTGTCTCGAATCCAGGTGATTGACGAAACCGGCATATCTCCCAAGTCTTGACATCTCACGTCTCGAAGAATGACGGCGATGGGGAAGATATATCAACATCGACCGAACCCACGTCTGCTTCTTGTTCCTGCCTTTCCGTCTACAGCTTCTTTTGCAACACTATCATTGACGCATTCTTTATAATCTTTTTCATCTTTCAAAAGAGTCCATGACTTGTAACTATTCCATTCATCAGATATCCAGGTGATCTGCGCATCCTCCCCTTCTCGGCCAACATGTACTTCTCCGCGAGCTCAGCGATCGGGCTGGGCATGATAGCTACCCATGCCACAGCAATTGTGCTGCCCGGTATCCCCCCCCTTCTCAATGCTGCCGTCACCACCGTCTATACAGCTAAGCCATCGACCATCACCCTCACCTCCACCTTTACCGCCTTGCACCTCACAGCATCGGCAAACTCAACAGCATCGGGCAACTCGACGGCATCAGCAAATTCAACGGCGTCAGCAACCTCAAAGGCATCAATCATCACAACCGTCTTAATCCAGACCTCATCCATTCCCTCGACTGCTGTGGCCATTCCCACCACGCCCCCGACTTCGGGTTTGACCGCCGATCAACAAAGAGCTCTTGATCTCCACAACATTGCGAGGGCCGCTGTTGGTAACGGAAACCTGAGCTGGGATGCTGACCTCGCCAAGGACGCTCAGGCATGGGCAGACCACCTCACCTCAGTTGGCGGGCTGGTGCACGCCCAGAACACAGGTGAGGGAGAGAACTTGGCCTCCATGTCAGGCGGCACCAACACCTTCTACGCCAACGCTGTCCAGCTTTGGCTCGACGAGAAGTCCAAGTACCTCGGCGGCCCCATCGCTGTGGATAGCCTGCCCGGCGTGTCCAACTACCATGACTATGGTCATTACAGTGAGTCTTGATGATATGCATACCAACTGTGACCCATACTAACCGGAACACAGCTCAATGTATTTGGAAGTCTACTCAGAAGGTCGGCCTTGCCACTGCAACGGATTCAAAGGGCACAACCTATGTGGTGGCCCGCTACTCCCCCGCCGGCAACGTGTAAGTTGAAGCCGTACGTCCTGCAATTGTATGTTTAGTCTGACCGTTTTATAGTGTTGGACAGACGCCTTACTAGAGAAGCGTAAATGCCGTGTCTAGAGCATGACAATGTCACATCAATTTGGCATAGATATGCGAGGGCAAGATGCCAGATATTTGGTCCATCCTGGATTATGTACCTTCAATTCTTTTTAGACCGGGCTGTCTTGTCTGTTGGTGTTGTTAAGTTTTGTTGTAGACTACTTTCAGATCAATATGTCTTCTGGTACGATGTAGGGTGGCCTGCTTGAGTTGGTATCCGACGTCAAACAACGTGCCTCGCAATATAGAATTGATAAAAGCCACAATATTCATAATAAACCAATATAATTCTGAGTGTTACTAGGAGATGGCTACTCCAACAAGTCTATCACGTCATTTGGAAACTCGCTTCAGACGCCAGTATAGTGTTCAGCACATATTCTTGTTAATTTACTGCTTGAGCTTCATGATGAGTAGTTCTGCATGCCTGTTGTGGAATACCTCAGAGGCCTAAAGAGCCACTGCATCCAGTGCTAGATATCGCGAACGAGATTATCAGCCGATATTGCTAGAAAAAGATTCCAAAAACAGCATAGAGCCTTCGGCTACTTTGCCGCTTCGAAGCATCTTTACTGGTAATGGAGATATTATCCGAATCCGCAATCAACGTTGGGTACGTGATGAGAATAGTCATGGGTACACTTAATAACTTGGAGCCCACTTTTCACCGACCATATACCTAGTTAATGGCGGAAATTAAAGACGGTCACTGCTGTCCTGAATAACCTGGCTAGAGGGGAGGACTGTCACTCTTAAGGAGGGGATGTTGCGTTATCTCACCGGACGAAAAGGGACTGCTCGAGGGCCACGGGTTACCCTACGAACAAGTGATAACCAATATTCGACAACAAACAACACTGTTCCCCAAAATCACGACGTATAACCTCCCCATTTTACAAATTTGCACCTTCCTCAAGTATTGTCTCCTCGAGCAGTAACGCTCTATGTGATCAAGGCATGAGGAGTATCGAAACAGTCATCCCACTGACTACGCATGGAAGCATAAAACCTCTCAAGCACTTTTTTCGCAGCCAAAGGCAAGTACACACCTAGGTCTTGAGCCTCCTCCTCCAACCGACCTAGAATGAAGGCTCTGATCGTGGGACTGAGGCTCTTCGCCTCAAAGCCTGCCACGATAACTGGCCAAGCTGCACATCTCTTCAAAACGTCTGAAGTGGCCGACTTTTTGAGGAGAGATAACAGTCTGCAGGAGTGCATCTTCTTGACAACCGCCCAACCCGGAGACGAGGAGACCGCGCCAGCGCTCTGCAGAGACAAAATACCAAACAAAACCACCGCGGACTGATAGATCTGCGCCATCACTAGGTGCTCCTCCCGTGAGTCATCTTTAGTCTCCGACCAGGCTTCTGGCGAGAAGTCTGTGATCTTCATAAGCAGATCTTCTGCTTCTGCCTGAGTTGTACCAGTCGTGGCTTTGACACCTTGTCGCGAGGCTAAGAAGCGAAGGCGATTGATGTCGATGATATCGATAAACAACTCTGCAGGACACGGTAGAAATGGGTAGTAGCCTGTTTCGAATGTGTCGCGGATCATATTCTTTAACTCGGAATTCAAGACGGGAGACATCTGATCATCTGCTGGACTGGTCGTGTTGGCGAAGTTTTGGATGCTGCATACGTTGATTAATGCCAGGAAATGGTAAGTGAACGGGAGGACACTGTCTCCATGAGAAATACAGAGGACGAAGCAACTCACATCTTGGAGAAGAGGACCACGGTCTTCATGTGAGGTGCTTTGCGGCATAGTTCTTGCCAGCCGCCGCGCAAAGAAACCAAGGCTGCAAAGCCATTCAAGTGGAATCGCCAGTTGGACGCCGTTGCAGATCCCATGAGCTACCGTGAAGGGGTCAGCTTGTTGACAACACAACACGTGAGAGAGGGGCAAACAATACATACATCACCATACATAAATACGATGACGCCAGACATTGTGATATCCGAGATCCGCCTACGCTCATCTCCAATGTCTTTGTTTAAGGCTTGGACTGCGGTGGAGCGATGTTGCATAGCTCTGGCTTTTACTTCGGCCACAAAGGGGTCGTGCTTTCTCGATGTCATCCGTGATATGCGATGTTCGATAGCCATAGCAACGAGAGCGTGTTGTATGGGAGGCTGCATGTATTGAACGTACGTCACGGGTATAACCCATGGACTTGGACTCAACTGGTTCGAGGCAAAGTATGGGTATACTTGTTCGTTCCCTACAGTGAGATGATCGCCCCTTGTCAGTGTTTATCTGATAGGTAAACCACAACCAACTTCCATATGGCTCAGAAGCTATATTGCTATGCTCACAACAGGGGGGGTTGACTAACAATACAGGGTGGCCTCAATAATGTCGCAGGTCTCCGTCCGAAACTCATGGCCGGGAAAGATGTGAACCAGTGGCTTCCTACCAGTAGGCTTTGCGACTTCGTCTTTCCCATCCTCAGGGCTCCGCTTGCCTCCGTCGCCCTTGCCAGCTGGTACGCTTTTGCGCTTCCATGTCCGCGTTTTGACTTTGTTTGGAGCTAGCCAAGTCAGCGGCTTCTTGTCATCGTACCCTGGACACACTATGCCGCCGATATTGCATCTCGAGCAGACGGGACGTCCCGAATCGCAGACCAACCGCCGGCGTTGGCACTCCCAACACTGCCGTCTGCCGCCGCCATGTATTGCATGGCCGGGGGCCGCGGTGGCAAGAGCCATCTCATTTGATAAAACCGTCTCCGTCATCTATGCTCGAGGTCACGATGACCTGGACGCTTCGGGCTAATGAAGGTAGACAGACCGTCGACTGTGCAGGGCGCTGGTTCAGGGTCAAGTTCGATATTGATGGGATGAATCACACACTGGTGGAAACAACAATAATCCCTCGCAATAATGTGGTGGATGTAAGACAAGAAGCGGAGGAGTGCAGACAGGTCTTGGCCTTTCCATTATCCTAATCAGGAAAAGCGCCTGTCATCCTCCGTGGCTTTGTCATGGCTTAGCATACACTCGATGGACAGTCAAATCAACCCTACAAGCGACGCAACCAAGATCAAGGCGTTGCAGCTATTGGGTGCCCCGTGGCATGTCGTGGATTGATCTGAACGAATTAGGAACCCACGCATGGTTTATCCGAGGCCAATGGGATCGATAACTGATAACATGCACCGATCTCGTCTTTCTGTCGAGTATTGTAGTAGGTGCAGCAAACAACACGCTTATTCCAAGTGCGGAGTTTGAGGTGAGCAGAGGCAAGCCGGAAATATTCCGCCCGTCTTATGCATCAGGTTAACGGGCTTTTGTAGGCCATAGTTCACAGTACGTGGTCAATCAGACGAGCAGTTGCTCTTTATGGGCTACAAATTTTGATGTCATAAAGTTTGAACAGCTTAGGTTTTCTAGATACCGTGTCTGTGGTAGGGAAGTAAGCGGGAGTACCACGAGATAGATCCAGAATCGGTAAAGCTATGAGTGTAAGAGTGTACGTATCCTGATAGGTTCCCATTCTTCTTTCCTCCCTTTCCACACGTGATACGGCCAGGAACCTGACATCTACAAACTAATCTATGAAATGACAGTTCTTGTTCACGGTCACTATTCAGCGACCAGCAGAAATGCCTGGGCTACCTTGCCCACCTAAACCGCACACCTTCATGTTCGCAATCTCCCTTTTTTCCAGACACATAACTACGCTCTGAGACCCTTAGTACCTTCGCACGTAGCTTAAGCCTAACAATGCTGGTTTGAGGCCAGATGATCAACATCGGACGATAGCATCAGCTCTTCCCAAAACAAAAAGGTGCTTGATTAGGCTCGCACATACCATGTCCGCTAAGCCGAGAGAAGAAGAATGGTTCTATATGTCTCTTCTGGTGTGATGTGAGTGGCTTATATCAAACGTCCTCCGGTAGATATGGACTGTAAGATCTCGGGACCTTTCGACGTAGATATCCAAAACCGTGCCTTCAATCACCAATCAACTGATCCGCACTCTTAGAGACGACCTTGTACTTCGTGCATATATCTTTAGATCTTCATCGATACCATCATCAAGAAGTCTCGGTATTACGTGATCGACTTGGCATTATGAAATCTGCCCAGCTATCCATGTAACCTCCAGCCATAGCCTGACAGGCTACTAATGGAAGGTAGCGGGAGTACATAGAGCATAAAAGCAAAATCCGTATGTGATACCCGTTGATTGGAGGTTTCTGATTATCGTCCTTCATTCCCCTGCACGTAATATAACACATTTCCGCGTCAAGAATCGAGCAAGAAGACAAGAAAACACCGTCTTGCCTAAGAATGTCGATTGCCTCGCCATCATAGTGTGCCATCTGGTCCACAGCATCAACATGGACCAATTCGTCATTCAACCATGCGATAGCCGATGGTTCAGGCGAAATATTCCTGAATTCTGGGATCTCTCTCATCAAGCTGACTCAGCGACAACAAGCGCCGATGGTTTGAGCCCTCATCTCCCCACCTTCAACTGCGCACAACCACACCACTTCAGAATATAATCTTCTCACTTTGGCAACTCAATCATCTCAGTATTCTGTGCTTGTACCTCTGCATTCACCAAACAGCGCCGATGGTTTAGTGGTAAAATTCTCCGTTGCCATCAAGCAGCGTCGGGGAGCCGGGGGTTCGATTCCCCCTCGGCGCATCATGATGGTGTGGATTTGTTTTTGCTACTGTTCCATCGGCTTTCATTTTACTATTTTTCTATATCGTTGGCCCGGACAGTGCCTAACACAGGTTTACACCAGACTCACAACTGTCTTCAGGGAAGGAGACTGGGATGTTTTCCTGTTTGGCGTGTGCATGTCGGTGCTGCAAGCGACGCTTGACTGTCTAATACTAGCGCGGGCTGACACGAGGTTTAGCTCAGGAGCTATTCCCCGTTTCAGGAGTTGATCCGTGGTACATGAGCCCACGCCCGACAGAGAAAGGGGAGGGTCGCTTCTGCATAGAACATATATATACGAATAACTAGCTGTTCCAGCTGACAGAGTTTCGTCTGGCACTTCGGACGATGAGTTCTGAACACGGGAGGGGACACCGTAGAGGGGTAGAGAGATATCTTGATAAGATCTATGCTCACAACACTACGGGCATTGAGAAATATTGCTCTCTCCAACGAATGTGGAATTAAACAAGTGAGAAAGAAGAGAAGGTGTATCTTATGTTTGAGCACGCAGCAGTAGGATTGTTGGAAATCCGGTCAGTAATTACCTAATTATTGCACGGATTCAGTGAACAACATCCATCACAAAAGCAGGGCGGACACGCTACAAGGACTAGCTCTACAAGCAAATGGTGCTATTCGCCATGCGATGAACTCGCATCAGTCGGGTACTCATTGCATTGGCCCGATTCCTCGGATACAGGCTACATCCAAAGCTAAAAAATTGGGAAGCCAAGCTTTATAGCTTGAGACGAGAGGCCTGACAAGATTCATGCCGGCTAAGTTACGCGGTCTATCACGGGTGACGGCAAACAGGCCCGCCCCTCTCCTCCAAATTAGATGCTGTTTGAAGCTTCAGCTGTCTCTATTGTAATTTTCTTCACTCATTTTGGCCCTAATTTAGCCCGTCTCCCCAGCGAAGTTGGCTGTAATCCTGAATCGCGAGTTATTGTGTCACTAGACATCCTCGCAAGCGCACTTTCGCTATATGCTTAGAACCGCAGCAGTGCCGTCACGGGAGGCGAAGGCTGGAAAGCTGAGATGAGCTCTCAAGCACCCGTTTTCTGCCACAAATACAAACAATGATCAGTCTGATATCCCATTCTACTGCACCAAATGGCATGACCCGTTACGTCCGAGTTTGGCTGGGATCGTGCTGGGTTGCAAGGCCACAGACGATGGTTGCCCCTTGCAGCCCTGCCCTTGAATCCCTGCAGACCCTTGGGAGGCGGGGGAGCACCTCTCGCTTGTCTCCATTGTCTCCCCGACCGGGGAGACGTCCGCCTGCAACCCTACTGCGTAGAAATGAAGGAGTGCAAGTCCGAAACCTCTTGTCTCGTAGCGCTGCTCGACGCGCAGGCAGAACAAGTTCGGAAGTGATACAGAAAAGAGAACGGCGCGGCAACCGACCCTTGCCGTGCCAGACTTGGCACCTGAAGGCCAGCTGAAGGGACATGGGCGGGTCACATTGTGTGGAAGGCTGAAATCGGGCAGGTTTCTTGTCATTCGCGGTCGGATGTTTTCCCCTCACAGAAGAAAAAGGGCGACATGGGGCTGAGTGCTGGTGCATATCACGCCACGTTGTGTGGACATGTCGTAATTATGAGCCAATAGTGTAAACCAAGCCGCTGGGGGGGGGTTCTTAGTTCCTTGTCAAACTAGGAGTATGGTAAGGCGTATGTGGTTGGTGAGTGGGAACTACTAGGAACCCTCATTATTATCATTATCCTTCGTACTCTTCAGTACGCAATCGACATTTGTAACACGCTAAAGTACAATGGCAGGGCGAGAGAAGACGCGACAGAAGCTCCCGAGTAGTTGAGCTACGAGCCGCTGCACTGGTCATTCTCTGCCGGGTATTCGACGACGTTTTCATGAGGCTTTTCCAACACCGTAAAATGCGTGAGCTCCTCCCAAGCTGCGTGTACTGTGCAAAATAGAGAAAAGGAAAAAATAGAAAAAAACAATAATAGGCTGCCCTCTTTCATAATGGTGACTCTTTTTTGGGTCTGCTTGCCGCCGAGTCGGGGATATCGCTTCCGGCGTCCTCTTCGGAGATCCAAATCTCTGTCCTCTTCTGAATGCCGGGTTCCAATGGAATGTCGCTGTTGTCGCTCTTCGAGAGGGAAGGCCGGCGCTCGGAACGGATGTAGGTGTCCATGGCGTCGGCGTTGTCCCCATGTAACCTGCTGCCGTTGTAGGCAGAGCGAGAGCGATGCGACGAGGAGTTTGCGTAGGCGGACGTATACGTGGGCGCCTCCTTCTCCCCGAAGAAATAGAACCAAAGGGACCGAGAGATGGCCAAATTTCCTGCAATGATACCGAGGTAAAGCTCGAGGTTTGACCATATTGCGGTTACGGCATAGACGTCTACACGGGCATGCGTTAGCGGCGGCTCCTGGAGCGCTCAAGCATGCGGGAACACGTACAACTCAAGTCGGTAGTCTTGAGGCCCAGCGATGCTGCCCTGGCGATGCCGAAGCCGGTCGCACTGCCACGTCGTTAGCAAGAAAGCACGCAGAGAGGGAATCGGCCTTAAACAACATCAGACCAAGACTCATTAGGCCGCCGACAGACAGCTTCGTCGACATCGGGATGCGGACCTGCCAGACAACCGCCAAGGGCAGCAACGAGCATAGCAAATCGGTCATAACAGAATAAGCTGCGACGAATCATGTCAGCTTCGTCTTACAAGTAAATGTCCCCATACGAACAACGGAAACAACTTACAGATGGTTAAGTAGATGGAGTAAATTCGGATCTTGGGATCCCAACAATTGCCTACTCCTGTCCAGTACGCATCGACGGGATCGCACTCTGCGAGTAGAATGACAATGACCCCAAAGTTTGTGACGACCAGTCCCGTCATGACGGCCCATAGGAAGTATTTCAATTTGCTGGAATTCTTGATGCGGAGGAGCAGCAACATGATGGAGCATTTGAGGAGACAGATGCTTGAGAAAAGGAGGATCTGCGCGAACCACCCAAGCATATTGTTGTGAACGTATTGCTCGGTCGAAATGTACCATCTATGCCTCCCGTTGCCGGACTCGCCCTGCGCGCACTGGACGCCGTATCGAACGATGCCCAGGCTGGCTACGAGTGCCATCAGATAGTCGTCCCATCCCAGGTGGCGAAGCATAAACCGGACATAGAGTCGGATCGACGTGGTGAAGACGACGAAGAAGATTAGCAAGCCGGAGATGCCGAGGAGCACCGGGTTCACGTTCTCGTCCGGCGGCAACGGGTTCGGAGGAGTGGTTGGCGGCATCATCGAGCCTCTCTTCTCTTCTGGAGGGAGAGAAACAGAGAGAACGGTCAAGGTATCGTCGAGGCGGACCCGGTAGCCTGAGTGATGTGCCAGGCAAGGAACGAGGGCGGGTGTATGTCTGACGGAAGAGATGGGCCATGCGCTGGATAAAAAAGTCTGGGAGATCGAAGAACGGGTGGGCCTCGGCGGGTAAAACGACCCATGAGTTGCGGTGGCCTGTAGGAGCGGTAGCCCAAGAAAAGGATATCGACGATCGCCAAGATCTGGTTTAAGATGGCAGCACTACCCTCTCCTCTCCGGGGTTTTTAATGAACCGCTGATGAGAGAATCAGAGCGCGGCAATTGGGCGGTTCGGTCGTCTTTAGAGCTGCGACGAAACTCGAGAACGTGTGAGATGGGAAGGATACAGACAGACTTTGTACTCTGCCAGAGGCTCCGCACGCGTTGCATGTGCGGTTGAACTTTGTAGGCGATGCAAGGACATATGTCTCAAGACGGGCGAGATCCCGCGGTGCACTTGAAGGCCACGTCTTCTTTCTACGCAATGATATTGTGCCTACGGCGAACCGGCCAGGGAAAACTGGCCTTCTTCCCAAGCCCTTTGTAGTACAGAAATGTCTACAACCTTTCGCACACATGCCTTCTACGGTCCCGAGCGTGAAGGGGGGGGGGGGGGGGGGGGGGCAATGGGGACTGGCGTACGGAGTACGGATACTACTGGGCCACCGATGCCTGCGGAGTTTAAACCATGGGTTGATCCCTCGCCAAGGGGTCTCCTTGTAGTAATGGCCGCCGTGTCTTCGAAACTCTATTGTAAAAAAAAAATGACCTCTCATTTCGTGGGCGGCCGGAAGAGCCCCGGAAGCACCACGTTCTCTCGTCGTGACTGGTGCGTCCAAGGCTATCTCGTCTCTGGCTGCGTGGTTATAACCTGCGTTTGAGCGATCCTACTGTGTACGTTTCCCTGCATGCCTGTTGGCCCTGGCGATACGTACGTACTAGCTAGGTATCTGAAGATTTCATCGAGGACCCCCGGGCTAAGGTGGGCAACATCATATCGGCTGGCCGGTGTCCCGGGCTGATTGATCGGGCGGATTGTTGCGCAATGTGACGCAGGCCCTCGTTGATGTCCGGAGTGGTGGGTTTCGCCAATGTCGGTCATGTCGAACTGGATGACGGACGACCATGTTCCGGGTTTGAGTTTCCCATTCAATCTTATCCAGCTACTCACGAAATGCGCCTATCCTTTCACTTACTCACGCATGGTGTCTCGTCGACAACACCGAGTCAGGGCAGGACATTGAGAACTGAAAACATGACGGTCAACGAACCGCATATAGCAGCGGTCCTGCTATAATACCCACACCTTCTCACGAAGGGGGAAAGAAGCAGAGTTTTGATTCTGTGCGGTTTGGGGGTGATAGACATTGAGAGGAGAAGATGGCGAGCCTCAGGGGTAATCCCAGCATCGAATTCAGCAGGCAGCGGTTGCAAGGGACGGGCGTCCCAAACAAAAGTCCTGTAGTAGTACAGAGCCGGGAAAGAGTCGAGCCGTGGTGGGTATCCGGACGATTCGCCTAGACAGGGAACAAATCGACTTACCCGAGATGGGTTCGCAGGGATAGCCCTGAGTCATGAGGCCAGTCCCCGTTGAACAAACGACCGGAGAAGCTCCGCATCCCTCAACGGCGGGCATTGGTTACATTCCCCGGAGCGAGGACGGTACTGGAACGGTAGCATCGCCGGGCACAGCCATACGGGCTAGACACCATCGCACCCCGGACAGCGCAAGACTTTGCACGTTGAGGATGTTGAGAGACTCGGGAGTCTATGTCGTCAGGACTTCATCTCTGGTTTAATTACTCCCTTCTCTTCTCTCTCACGTTTCCCCGCAGCTGCCCCCCTCCCTCTCGCCCTCATGATATGCCGGCAGACAACCCGCGCGCCTTCGTGGCACAGCAAGATCGGCTCCAGTGTCAGTATGGTAACCCACACCTCCATCAGCAAGTGCTTACGGCGTCGTCCCCTGTCGTATTCCCGACTTTCCCACGTATATCAAGAGCCTCGGCACCCCACCGAGCCAAGATTGATTCCAGAATTTTGACAGTCCCAACCATTATTAGATGTGGTGCCATGCGGGCTGCGAGACAAGGATATTTGCTGGGTCATGCGTCCGCTGACTAGCACATTTCCTTAGACATGAACCCGTTCTATTGACTCGATACCCGCGTTATTGGCATTAGTGACGCGATGACACATGAGGGACTTTTGGGGGCCACGTACAAAAAGGGTACTGCTGCCCAATCTCTCGATGCATGACACACGCCGTATTTCAGCTCACCCGCCCCCCCCCCCCCCCCCCGTTCGTCGTTCCAGGAGGTCCTCTAATCGGCCTGACGTGCAGATACGCGCATCTGTCTGAGCTTGTGTTTACCCGCCTGCTTTTGTATGATTTGACTAGATACATACTTTGTACCCGTCAACTCGTGGGACCCAAACTATTTCTTTAGAGGTCTAGACAGCAGTCTAAAGGGAAGATCATTGCGTCGTCTGAGCCATGCTTGTCAAGTCGAGTCTTGCCCTCGCTTCTGCGGCCTTTGTTTTGGGTGCGCCCTCCCCGTCGCGGCTCCATGAAGATGCCTACGATTATGTAAGTTCCTGCGTCTGTGTTACTTTTTGCACCCCCTGACATCAGGGTTCACTCCTGCGGCTTGCATACCCATGGATGGAACACACTGACCTCTTCTCATCTAGATTGTCGTTGGTGGCGGCACCGCCGGAGTTGCAGTGGCCGCTCGTATTAGCGAGGGAGTGCCCGCTGCCAAGGTGCTCTTGATCGAGGCCGGCCCCGCGGTATGGGACGAGCCTAAAATCAACGTTCCCGGTATGAAGGGGACGACGCTGGGGACCAAGTACGACTGGAACTTCACCACTGTTCCTCAGCCCGATGCCAAAAGCCGGACCTTCCCCGTCAACCGGGGCAAGGTCCTTGGAGGCAGTTCTGCTCTGAACCTCATGACCTATGACAGGGCATCCGTTGCCGAGTACGATAGCTGGGAAGCTCTCGGCAACCCGGGATGGAACTGGGAAACAATGATTGCCGCCATGAAGAAGTCCGAGAACTTTACTGGCATCAACACTGACACGTACGGTTCCGAGGGCGTCGGTGACAGTGGCCTGGTCAAGGCAGTCATCAACCGGATCATCCCCGAGCATCAGAAGACGTGGATTCCGACGATGAACTCGCTGGGCATCAAAACCAACCTAGAATCGCTCGGGGGAAACCCGCTCGGTGTCATGTACCAGCCCAGCAGCATCGACCCTACGCACTACAACAGGTCCTACAGCGCCAACGCATATGTTCCCATCTCCGGCCCAAACTTGGTCATCCTTCCCGACACCACTGTGGCCAAGGTCAACCTTGAGAATGATGCAGCGGACTCGACCCTACAAAGGGCGTCTGGCGTGACTCTTCAGGACGGAACCGTGATCCGGGCTCGGAAGGAGGTCATTCTCTCTGCTGGTTCCATCCAGAGTCCGGGCCTGCTGGAGCTCTCTGGCATTGGTCAGGCTTCTGTCCTCGAAGCCTCTGGCATTGAGCAAGTCATTGACCTTCCCGGTGTCGGCGAGAACCTGCAAGACCACCTCCGCATTCAGAGCTCTTACCAGTTGAAGCCCAACTACACCTCCTTCGACATCCTTCGCAGCAACGCCACCGTGGCCTCGGAGCAGTTGGCGCTCTGGAATGCTGGCGAAATCTCGCTCTACGACTACACTGGATCCGGTGAGTATTTTTGTCTTTCAATGCCTCATCGTTCTCCAGTGAACAACTCTACTTACGCTGCTGCTTCTTCAGGTTACACTTTCAGCACATGGGCACAGGCGATCGGCAACGATTCCCGCCTTGTCGCCCTCGCCAAACAAGCCGCCGGCGAGGATTCCGGCGTCGTTGACAAGAAAAAGCTCGAGTTCTTGTCCGATCCGTCCATCCCCCAGCTCGAGGTAAGAGTCCCCCCACCCCAAACGACACCGACAAATTTGACGGTGTATCTAACAACGAGCTCAGGTGATCTTCTCGGACGGCTACACGGGGGTCAAGGGCTACCCTGCCGCCAACTCGCCTCTCTTCGGCAAGGGCTTCTTCAGTCTCATCGCCGTCGTCATGCACCCCATGAGCCGGGGCTCGATCCACATCAACACTTCCGACACCGCGGGCAAGCCCATCATCAACCCAAACTATCTCGCCCACGAGCACGACATCGAGGCCGTCATCCAGGCCATTAAGTACTGCCGAAAGATCGCCCAGACGGAGCCCATGAAGCAGATTTGGGAAAACGAGTACGAGCCCGGCTTGGACGCTGTGCAGACCGACGAGCAGTGGAGGCAGTTCGCCCTCAACACCACGTTGAGCATCTACCACCACGTCGGAACCTGCTCCATGCTGCCGGAGAAGGACGGAGGTGTCGTCGACGCCGACCTGAAGGTGTACGGCACGTCTAACCTGCGCGTGGTTGATGCCAGTGTCATTCCTGTCCTCATCTCCGCCCATATACAGACTGCCGTTTACGGTATCGCTGAGATTGCCGCTGAGCGCATCATTGCCGACGCAGACGCGTGTCGCTAGATAGAAACAGAGTCATAGGCATGGGGTTTGTTGGACGAGAAGTAGACACGAAACATATTAATGCTAATGGTAATTAATTACTAATACACTTGAAATCCCACAGTCTCCTTGTATTTTGCGTGATATGCTATAACCGAAAGTCATCATTGCACAAGTCAAAGTTGGCTGATACCAGTATCCGTAGGGACGGGTTGTATATACTGCGACGATAACCTATCATACACTGTGGCCGCAACAAGCGATATGTTCACAGCCTGAAATGAAACTATATATGTACAAAAGAGAAGAAACTTTATACAAAAGTAAAATCACGATAATATGTACGTGGAAATGGCTTGGAGGGGCTCTATGTAACCCCAACCGCATCGAAACCCGCGAACAAATCCATTCAGTGCTTGAGAGTCGACCATCTAGTGTAGGCGGGCACTGCGTCTGGGACGCATGGCTCGGAGGATGGAGCGCTTGGTGACTTTAGAGAACCCCCCCGAGGCGGTCGAGTTGAAGCCTGACCCCGTCAAGGCAGCGATCTTCTCGGCCGCGTGCTCGGCGGTGATCATGATGATGGATTGGGTGTTACCGGTCGGGAGATCGGGGTGGATGGAGGCGTCAACGACGAAGAGGTTGTCGGTGCCGTAGACCTTGGTGTTGAGATCGACGACGGCGGTGCCGTTGCGCTGGCGGCCATCATCGGTGCCCATCTTGGCACTGCCGACCCAGTGGTCACCACTGACGATGTTGGCGCCGATGATGTCTGCAGGAGTCGCTCCGGGAGTGACGTAACTGATGGTCGAGTTGGCGCCGTTAGCGAGATCGAGCCAGTACTGGATGAAGTTGGACATGGCCTTGCGATCCTCGGCGTCGATCAGCCACGGCTTGGTCTTGAGGACGGTGTTGCCGGAGGCAGTGATGCCGAGCTCACCCACGGTGGAGGTGCCGTGGGTCAGGAATGTACGGAGGTTGAAGACGCCGCTGACCATGGCGCTGGCGGTGCCCTGGAGGTAACGAGTGCGGCCGTCGGCGCCCTTGGCACTGGTCCAGAGGTGCATGCGCTGGGCCGCCTGGGTGATGGGACCGGAGCCGCGCTTGTAGAGCTCCAGGTCAGACTCGATGGGGTTAGAAGCGATGCCGGAAAAGGGGTAGGCAGTGAAGTTGGTCTTGGAGTTGAACTGTAGCAGGATCTGGGCGTGGTCCTGGAGGTGGTGGCCGACGGGGAGGTCGATCCAGTCGGCCTCGTCGGGCAGGGTGACACCAGTTGTGGCGGCACTGGACTTGACGATCGCCAGAGCATCAGAGCGGCCGATACCAGAGTTCCAAAGGACACGGGGCGTAGACATGGCACCAGCCGAGAGGACGACCTTGCCGCCCTGGTTCAGCTTGATAATCTGCCTGTTGCCGTCCGCCGCCTGGACGAGGACGCCGGTGACCTTGCTGCCAGTACGGATAACCTGAATCACCTTGGTCTCGAGCTTGAGGGTGAAGTTGGGCAGGTTCTGGGCGAAGGGCATGTAGGTGCGAGCGGGGCCAGCGCGCAGGCGGTCCTTGATGGACCACGAAGGGCGAGAGAAGACGGCATCCTTGTTGTTCGGAGACTTGATGGAGTCAACCTGAGTCCAGCCTTTGGCCTGCAGTAGACCGGATAAGACATTGAAGGTGCGGTCGTCGTAGTACTGGTCGTCGTCGGAGGGATCCGTGGTACCGGGGTTGCGCTCGTAGAGGCGGGAGGCGGCCGCGGAGACGTCCTTCCAGTTCCAGCCCGCGGGCCAACGGTCCCAGTCGCGCTCAGGAGGGTGGACGAAGTTGAGTCCGTTCACGGAGCTGGATCCTCCAAAGACACAGCCAGCAGTGGAGGCAGTGTCACTGCAGAACGAGATACCAGACAAGGTGGTCAGAGAGCTTCCGAGAGCGGGAACATCGTAGGGAGTGATGGTGTTATTCCAGGGAAGTCCCAGTTTGGAGCCGAGGGCGACGGTGTTTGCAGGACCACGCTCGATCAGGAGAACGCTGACGCCCTTCTCAGCGAGGCGCTCTGCAGCGATGATACCAGCAGGTCCGCCGCCAACGACGATAATATCGTAAGTGGTATTGGAGATTGTGGGACCCGGGATGGTGCCGTTGCCAGGAGCGGGAGCAGTCGTGCCGTTGCCGGGGACAGGGGGAGCCTCGACAGCCTTGGCGTACTTGGACCACGTCTCGAACTTGGCTGACTTGGCTGCAGCAATGTCGAGGCCGAACTGACCGAAACCAGCAGAGTGGTAGTTGAGAGCAGCGCCGGGATCGGACGCAGGAGAAGGGCTGGTGTCGGAAAAAGCCCAGCCCAAGACGGTGATCTCGCTGGTCAGGCTCGTCTTGTCGTTGATGCAGTTCTGGCAGAGGAATGTGTAGGAAAAATGAGTGCTGTTGACAAAGGTACCATTCGCAATGGGAACCGCGCCGACTTTGGTCTCGGTATAGACGCTGGGGTTGGCGTAGGCGCTGACGATGCGGAAGCTCGTCCTGATATCCTGCCCATCGGCCCAGGCCACGAAAAGCAAACCGTCCAACATGCCTCCGTTGAGCGACACAGCGCCCCAGTTGCCCTTCGCCGAGATGGGGACAACCATCTGACCGATGAAGTCGGTGCGGATGGTCTCGGGCACGGCGATGCCGAAGCTGTAGGGGTAAGAGTCGGGCTTGTAACGCTGGAAGTCGATGCCGGTCTGGGGATCGGTGTAAGCCGAGGCTTGCAACTGCGCAGCAGCTGTCCCAGCGAGCCCGAGAAGAGCCGCTGCTCCCAAGAGTGGTAAGCGCATGGCGGTGGCTGTTTTAGTTCTCTTCTGGTTTCGAGGGATGTTTGGTTGGCTGGATGAAAAGACTGGGAATGAAAGGCTTCGGGTCTGTTTAGAGAAGAAAAGAAAAAAAAGGATGCGCAGCAAGAGAGTGAATGTGTCCTCTAGGGTCCACGACGTAAGAAAAGAATGGAATACCGTCTCAGCGGCGACTCGCAAGAATCAGATTGCAAACGAAGATGCAGCCTGGTGTTTAGAAAAAACAAAACGACCTGCTTCTGCCGACATGGCTCGCTGGTGTTGGTGTTATATCTTCGCCGCCCATCCCTGAGATGCAGGCTTTTACTAGATAGTTACCTAAGATAACTTATCTATAAGATGAATCCCCACAGAAGTAATATCTCTGAATCTTGTCTCTATCTTTGGCAGACTCACTGACCCTGAGAAGTGCATCCTTAGGGCCGCTAGGTTGTTTGGAGTAAATTTGCCTGTCATCGCCAAGTACGTGTAGCTGGCTAGTTGTCTCATATAAGAACGATGTCGTCGGATTGTCACTTTGCCTACATGGGTGGACAGTGGACGTTGTAGTCCACGTGCAGCAATGACGTAAATGGTTGCAGGCCATCTTTCATCTGTGTTAAACAAACATCAACAGGGATTCAGCGCGTCTTTCTCCAATCAATATGCGGAAAATGTGAAATGACCGGATGAACCAACCAAGGAATAAAGGCAGCCGCAGTGGATAACGCCGACACATTGCAACCTTCTCGTTCTCAGTGACCCCTGTGCGTACACGTATACATGGGAGACCAAGTCCTGACATTGAAGGCCTTTAGAATCGATTACATGTCGTATCATCACATTGTCGGGGTCGGGACGTTGATCTTTCAATGGAATGATTGAGGTCACCTTACCCGAGACGTCCATTAAACTCATCGTGGGCCCCCCAAGCTTTGGTCCATGATTGCCCCTCATAAGCTGGAATACGACCTGCTCAATTGGAGGGATCTTGTTTGCGTTTACTTTATTAACCGGGGGTTTATCGATGTGACTAGGTTAACTGGTGCTCCGCTGGCTCCGGCCCAATTGCACCAAATCTTGCAACCGACTGTGGCAAGTTGCTCAAAAAATACTCCACCACGGGCAAGCGTGTTTGCTCCAGGTGCAGAGGGCTTCGTTGTTGTTTTCATCTTCCCAGTAATTCGATCATTGTCACCTAGCTGGTTATTGACAAGGGTGGGCGCTGAACTTGGCCTGCGTCCATGGCGCATCGACCCTGATCTCCAAGGGCATTGGTGGTGTTCCACTGATATTGCTTGCTCAGTATCTGGCTCTTGGAGGGATAGTCGATGATATCATGATCCAAAACGAAACCATGGATTCTGGCACTAGGCCAAAATAAATAATATCAATGGAACTGAATGCGATCTGTGAAGTGAGGCAGAGAAGCGGTTGATTATTGGCATCTATCTAAGGCTCCTCAATAAGACGGCTAAATATAGGTCTCCAGGCGTTGAGCTGCCCCATAGGCGCCACACAGAAGCATCCATGCTTCACAACATCAGCGTTGAGAAGAGCAACTATAAAAGAGCTGTTCACTGAACTCGCTTGTCAGCGCAAACGATGCCATGCATCCCAGTCCGACGAAAAGAGCCCCGTGAATGGACAAGACTCTAAATCTATCAGATTGACGGCTGAGTGCAGATGTCAAAATGGGGAAGATTGCAAAGGTAGTATCGGGATGGCGTAGCTTTTTGTTGTTCAAAAGCCCTTGCTTGACATGTTCACAGCCGCAGCATCCATGAGTTTGGGGTACCTGGATTCTTGCATGCATACTTAACATGAACGTAGGTTAAGCTGCCATTGACAACATGGCATATCTGCACCGCAATTCTTCGTCAACTGTTAACGGTCAATGATGGGGCGGACCGATGCCGAAGCCTATTTCTGCGACGATGCCTGCAACCGGTCCGAACCATAAACCACGCGGCACTCCCCAATCTGTCAAACACGTGTGTCGCCTCCAGTTGTGCCTTTGCGCACTTGTCACGGGACGCCCTGTTTTGCGTTTCTTGATTACGCTTACCTGCGGAGTTTATGAAGACTTGAAATGCCGTTGGGCGTTGTGCGGGTGGTGCAGGCAGCATGGGTAATGCAGGCTACACTAGCGGCGCAGGCAACGGCGCAGGTGGCATATCACCTAGCCAGTTCGACTGAGAATTCTTCCTCACCCTTCGCAGATATCCCTTATGATATTGACGTTGTTTGCAGGCAGTCTGGGGGGTAGCAGAGGTGCTGGTGGTGCCAGATGAGGCAGTGTTCTAAAGTCTTTAAAGATGTTGGCTGTCTTCACGATGTTGATGTCACATGATGACACCTTTCTGTTTTTCTGTAGGTCGATCGCGATGCGACCCATTGCGTCGGTGGTGTTTTTGGATGGGAAATTCTTGAATATCTTCGACATGGGCTCCCTTGATGCGGAGGACGACTGGATCTAACGGCACCCAATTCCCTGCCGCACCCAACCATTGCTGATCAGACCTGACATTCGGAGGGAATCCTTGTTCTTTTTTCATACCGAGCGAGAAGATGTTTCGCATGGGTGCGTGGGTTCAATGGTAAACTTCAAGACTCCGATGGTTGCTTTTGAGCAGATAGTGACAGTACCGGCAAGCAATTAGGGGTTGAGGACATATATACCTATAATAAGTACGGATACAGTGCCTCTAATAGCCCGTAGGAATCGTAAATTCCGGAAAGGTTTGATTAGATCCCATCCAGAGCCAGGTTCAACGGCTCGAGAGGATCTGGAAGGACGATGCGGCACAGGGAAACGCCGCTCTAACCTAAATGACTCGTGCCGACGATCCGTGGCAGCGCATGGGCACCAAGTCAGTTGGATTAGGTTTCCGGACGGACGGCCGAGCATGATGCACTACGGAGAATAAGATTTTGTCGTCCTTCATTGTTCGGACGGCAGTCAACTCCGTCTTTTCTTCGCGATGTCACTAATTAATTCATTCTCATTTCCGCGATCAACACGCCAGACGATCTCCATCGTCAAAAGACCTTGGGTAAACAAAAAAGCGACGTTCTTGGAACTGGTCGATCAAACCCTTGTTTGAAACAGAACTGAAACCTCATTTACCAGAACCCCGGATGCTGCCCCCCCCCTCTCCCCAACTCAACGCAGCGCTTGGGGGATTCTCCAAAAGAAAAAACCCGTCTTCCTCAAAGAAGGAAGATGGTCCGGATTCACCTCTTGGCATGACTTGGCTTCTGTTGGTTTCTGTTGGTTTTCGGTGATTCGAGACCTGCTTTTGATGATCGCCTTCGAATGATTATATACGAACAGCAGCCATGCTCTGTGAAAGCCGACCACTGGTGGTGTTTTCGTTCGCTGCACTCCTCGTTTTTGTCTGGACCCTTCGTCTTTTGGGCGTCCACGAGGCGATATCTCAAGTGGTGTCAACGATATTCGACGAGACGCCAATCAGTCAAGATGCGGAGAGCGTCTTCATTCGACAGGCCATGAGCGTCGAGTTTCCCGCCCCGATCGACTACGAGCCTATCCGGCAGACATGTTCTCGCACCCAGTTCCGCCCCGGATTGCTGTTCACCTGCGAAGGACAGCATGGCGGTGTTGGGATGGTGCGCAACCAGATCCTGAGATGCGTTCGGTATGCCATCAACGCCGGAGCCGCGGTTGTTGTTCCTTCAATGGCACTGCGCAATGCGAAAGACATTTCCGATATCGAAACCACCACCGAGGTGCCTCTCGACTATTTATTGGACCACAAGGCATTCGTCACTCACTTGACAAACGGATGCCCCGGCATGCTTGTATACGAACGCGTAGAAGACTTCCCGTTTTACGATCGACGGATAGGAGAGCCTCTGAGTCTGTTGGGAGACCAGTTCGAGCCAGACCACCCCAAAGAGGGGTTGAGGCACCCCCGAGAATGGCGACACTTCTTCGACGAATGGCTAGGTCAGATGTCCGTCAGGGACCGGATGCGACCAGATGCCCCGGTACACATCAAGCTCGAGCAGACGTTCCTCGAGTATCCCGTTCGAGACGACGGCAAGGCCTTTGTGCACGAGTTCGGCAAGATCCTATCCTTTCGCCGCGATACCCGCGAACTGGCGGCCAAGATCTTGTACAACCTGAAAGAGAGGTTCGCATTGCCCATCGATCCGAATGTCGCCATCAGCCCGAACGCCTATTACGGCGCACACCTGCGACTCGAGGATGATGCCATTTCCGCCTGGGCACCGGACGAGTGGCGCTTTTCGCGCATGGACGATCAATTCGAAGAACAATTCAAGAACATAGAGCGCACTAGTCTCGGCGTCGTATACGTGGCGTCTGGGAACCAGACCGTGGTCGACATCTTCGCCGAACGACTGCAGAAGCGCCTCGCGGCCGGGTCGGGACCGGGGGGGAGGAACGTCACGGTGGTGACCAAGCATGATCTGCTTCAAGGGCCCGACAGACAACAGCTCGATGGCCTCACGTTCGACCAGCTGGCCCTGGTTGACTTTTTAGTAATGTTTAAAGCGAGCAAATTCATGGGCGTCGCGCACTCCAGCTTCCCCTGGACCATAGCCTTGCGCAGGCACGAGCTTAGCAAATACTCGGAATATGGCAACGAGGGATCAGACTTGTTGCGAGACGAGTACAGTACCATTATGGGCATGGAAGCCGACTATCCATCTGTAGACCCTTTTGTCTATGGTATATGGCCGTAGAGTTTGGTTGGAAGCATCAAGAGCACAAGCGGCTCCCTGTATAAAGAAGTATGAACTCAATGTAGACGGCGTTTGGACTTAGAGCATTACACTCGTCAATGGCGAAAGACGAAAGAACTCGTTTTGTTTCATTCAAATGAGCCCCGAAAGCCTTCATGGTTGTCTCGCTCATCCTAGGGAAGTAACATGGCTCTGCTCTGCACAACAAAGTATTCAATCTGGAAGTCGAGTGCTCCGTCCTCATCTGCTTCGTTTTGGAGACAGTTGTTGGTTACAGGGGTATTATCGTCGTGATGATGGGCGCGCAAAGGTGAGAGTATTCGTTGTTGTTCTTGTTCTGACTACTTTGTGGGTTGCTAGAGGACGGTGGGTAAGTACCCACGCAGTAGGTAAGGTATGGTGAGGTGGTGAATATTCTGCCGGGTGGTGTATAGATTACGTAATCTACGTGCCTCCCGCACCTCCATATTCCAACAATAGTTGATGTAACTTCCGTCTTCTACGATCAACAACAAGGAGGTGCTGTCTATCGTTGAGTGGTCAAGGTCCACCTGAAATCATTAGAGTCTGTTTAGCGTCTCGATATCCTTAGAGTTAGCCTCCAAACTTTTCTGCATTGAACTTTCTCATAACCATTGTCGATTTGCGATGCAGTCACCTTGCGCAATTCGTCTTTGAGCACCGCTGAACACAGCAGCCGACGGTATACATACGCTGCATTACTCCAGATCGAAGCTTGCTGCCTGGGACCGGGGCTCTAATCTTGATGGTTCCTGGACTGATACCCCGACGAGCCGTGCCTAAAAAGTCACGAGAGTCCGGGGGAAGAAGCCCAGCCGCCAACTTGGTGGTCTGCGTGGGCGGAGCGGCCGCGGTGGCCAGCACACCTGTCCACTTACTAGTCACGAAGACTTGGCCATCCTGCGTCCAGGTGAGTCGTAGAAAACCTTCACGAATCTACAGACCATCATGACTGAGGACGGAGTACTTGGAAACCTCGGTTCACTCCAATTTCGAAGGGTGGTCGTGGACCTACGTGACCGTCGCAGTGCCGAATATCACGCCGAGACTGTGGTCATGTTGTCTTGGTGGGTAGCAGACAGTGTTGTTGAACCTGTGGATAATTGACGGGGGATGGCTGAAGCTGGTGGTGCCAACATCAGGACTTGTTGGTTTGATACTTATTGTATGAATATGGGATCAGCGCAAGAGCTCCGTTGAAGAAGTACATGTACACTGATGGCATCCACTCATTGCCTGCAATGCCCAGGGACTCATGAACGGTCGCTAGCCACTGGCGAAGCCCATTCCCACTACGTCAGCCAATCCATCGACCCGACTCCATTCCACCTTTTTGCCCATTATCCAACCTTCTGG